>CALSFV010000614.1:0-19851 GCA_943737045.1 Parapristionchus giblindavisi
ATTCAAAACTACTTCCATGGTACTTATTCTCTCATTCTCTTTCGTACTATTCCTTTCACTATCATATGAGACGATCAGAGAATCGAAAGAGAGACTGGAACAATATCAATAACACGTCTGCATACTTGTTTTCCAATGTGACCACACGGATGCTAATGAGGATACTTTATCTTGTCAACATATTATATGCAGATGGGACCAAAACAGGGGGGATCTTATTATCCACAAGATCTATCCTTTCGTCTCTGAGAGAATTCGCCTCCATTAAAGAAAACGTTCGCATATGAAACTTGATTAGAATAGTCAAATAACCCATGAAAACTTTACGCTGCTCGTCCAAGAGGCCATGTTTGACAAGATGGAAGTACCTGCACAACTGATATTGCAAGTCTAGAGAGAATGCTAGATAACAAGATCTTTACACATTTTCATGCAGTTCAGTGCATATTCGATGCTTATTCAGATCTCAGCGATTTTGAAAATCAGTCTTCCGAGGTTCCGAGCTATGGGATACACATTTATTGAATATTATTATAGGTTAAATATGGATCCAAAAAATGAAAAAGAATGTGTTGGTCTTCGACGACGGCACTACCCGCTTCTGGAGCAAGACATTCTGGAACGCCGGCCTCGTGGAACATGAATCTCGTTTCTATGCGAGAATAGAGCGAAATATAGTATTTGTTCCAGAATATTCAGTGCTTCTACGATTTCAGCCTCTCATCTACATATATTACACTATTCTTGAAGGTACATTCATTTATCTCGTTCCTAGTCTTATACTCTGCTCATTTTGAAAGAAGTCAGCAATAATACTTTGTTTAAAAGTTGCGAAAAAATAAGAAAACAGAGTACATTTTATGCTTTTAGCCCACTCTCGCCTATTTTTCTTTTTGAAGATCACTTTTGTCAGTATCGTTGACAAAGACAAAATCAAAGTCATTGAATCTATCGTAATTTCGAATTATTCAGGTAGTCGTCATCATTGTTCACGTCATCATTAGAAGAACTTCCTCGTCGTCGATGATGAGTAACTAGACGGACTTCTGAAGATGTGGGACGTTGGATCAGAGGTTCTGACGAAATCGTTCCACTATTCTCTAAAGAAGACCGCAAAGTGAAGGTAGAGCTAGCAAAAACTCTTTTCTAACCTTATCTCAACGAAGGCGCGCCCCAATCTAGTCTTACTCTCCGGTCTGGCAACATTCTCTTTACGGCGTGCGCACGTTTTGAAAATGTTACACCGCATCATGCCTCTCTTTCGGAACTTCTTCGGTTTCTTCTCACTACCACAACCTAGAATCGGATCGGTTACTACGCGAAAAGATAGAGAGGAGGGGGTAGAGGGGGTGGCCAGAAACTGATGAAGTGCCTCTCTTTCTCTATGTTCTCTCATTCTCAAAGCATTCTCATATTATTGCGAGAGGTCGAGGGAGAGATAGCAACGAGGGGCAGATGGGGCAGAGAGTGAGAGTGCGACAATCGATGAATGTCTACTAGATGCATAGCTTGTTGTATTAGGTTTATGTAGTATTGGGTTGGTGCATTTTCTGACTTTTCGGTCCATATTTTAATTTTTGCGTTGTCCATTTCTATGTCATTGAGAATGGTAGTTCCCTTGCCACCCATTAACAACTTCATGAGTATTTGAACAGCGGTTCATATATGTAAAGATCTTTTTCTGACTTCGCTATCAACAGTTTCTTTCTATGCTTTATGATGGCGGATTTGTTCTTTTCTTTTGTTTATGGTTTCAAAAATACGACTAGTTTCATAGAGGTCACTTGCAATGAAAAATCTTTAAACAGAAGATCTACTCTATTTTATATTTTACCAAAATGTTACGCCAGATGATGCATTGATGTTTCTAGTAATAAAATAAGCTAAATCAGCATCCAATAAATAGTGTGCGGAATGTAGAATAATACGCTACTCAAAGGGTCACTTCGAAATACTTTTCCTTCAAGGCAGAGAGAAAGAGAAAAATTAGGCTGATTTGTTAAAATTCAATTTGTACAAAATTTATCGGCATATCTTTATTAGAGAACTGTCGGTGCTGACAATATCGTGCTTGGACTGTACATGGTACACATGATACTATATAAGTAGATGTGTCGACCAATGAAGTCAAAACATTAAACAAAAAAAACCGAAACTAGTGTATCAATGTAATATATCGATTCGATTTATCTTCCCACTCCATTTCATCGTCAATATTAATCAATGTTGCTCTTTTGAGATTCTTTTTTAGATTAGAATCATCGACTTCTCACATTGAATCAAAATGGATCTCCATAATATCAAGTTAAAACTTTTAATAGCGTTACAACAACTTCTAAGCTGCGTAGTTGCTTTATTCGGTATAGAACTTTATTTGACTTTATTCGTATTTTTGATATTTCAAAACCAATTTCAGGATGTGTGGTAGTTCTTTCGATGTTCTTCGGAATTGGATATACATGGTATGAATACAACACGAATCCGATGGAAAATGACTTGGTATTTGTGAAAGACCAACTTTTCTTCTTTTTAGAAAAAATTGTAGAGATCCGCAAACGTTTTGTCATGCAAAAAATGACTTAGAAATGCTTAATGAATTTTTTTTTATTTTTAGCATTTTATGCTCCGATATTTTGGTTCGGTTAATTAATCACTCGAGCAATTCTATATAATAGGGTACGCACGCCGACAGGACTCTTCGTTATTTGGTATGTTCGATTCATGGGGTGGTTATTTGTGCAGCTGCTGTGTACATCTACCTCTGTTATTTACGGACAATGGACCGATATCATAAATATATCGGTGTAAGTAATGTTATACTAGATAATATTTATTTTTAATCTTCTCAAACATTGCTAGAATTTAAAGATTGTGACTGCTTAAAATTCAAATACTATTATTAGCATGGATAATACTGAACATAGTACTTTCTATTTGATGAATCGATTCCGAAACTCATTGATTTGTTAAATTTATTTATTTATATTTATCGTACACCACAAGGGTGCTTCATAAAGTTCAATATGTTCTATTGCAAGGAAATATGCGGAATATCAAAATTATCATAAGAGAGGGCAGCATTATTAAAAACGCGGATTTACACAGAGAAATACTTCCCTAATAGCGTATCATTACGGAATTGTTCCCTCATAGGTAAAGGAATAATACCCTCACAGTGGTCGAATTCCCTTATCGATGATTACGGAAAGACTTCCGTAATGAAACTTTGCTCGGGTATAATTCTATTATAGATAAGAATTTGTCGGTGGTGTATACAAAGATGGCTATGAACCCTTTGTTGCAGAATCCCGGTCCAAGTCATGTGGACTCATTCTACGCGCGCTACGGTAGCTTCCTTCCACAGCGTGACACGAAATTGGAAATTACACTGGCCAAATTGGACAAGTATGGTAGCTTCAGTTTACTGAACTTTTGTTGGTCGGCATACAGTGGTTGTCAAACAGGCATATTGGACAAATAAAATAATTATTAATTTCAGGTATGTGATCTTCAATGATCGGATTGAAAAGGCGCAGAAACAGTGGTCCGAAGCAGAGGATACTGATCGGAGGTTGGTGCACTTCACAATAGTTATATCGTTTAGCTAAACAACGGTAAACGATTATTCAGCGGGGTACGGTGGCTTTAGCTTACTGAGCTGTGGTTGGTCAGGATAAGTAGTTGTCGAACTGGCCTATTTTACAAATAATATAGTTATTAATTTCAGGGATTTGGAGTACATCTATCAGGTTGATAAAGCGCAGAAGAAGTTGTACGAAGCACTGGATACCGATGAGAGGTTGGTCCACTTCACAATAGTTAAATAAGGTATAGCTGAACTACGGTAGCCGATCTTTCAGCTACGGTCGCCTAGCGCAGCGTGAGACAAGTGAACGTGCCAAATTGACGAGGTACGGTGCTCTAAGATATTGTACTGTTGTTGGTCAACATTAGATATGCGGCATGAGTATATTCTCGGAACACGGCATAACGGCATAAGCCGATTTGGCGAGAGAGGAAGAACTATCGATTAACTCCCCACTCTTTCCTCCTTTCCTTCCACCAATTATACAAGTGTATTTTATACGGTCAATACCGTCCATACCGCAAAACACTGATCAGCATTCAGAAGTTTTTCGTGGGGTCTTGAACTATTCTAACCAAATTTCAAAATATTTATTATTATTATTATCATTATTATTATTATTTCAGGAATGAGACTTCTGCCCGGACCGAACACGTCTAAACTTTTGACAGTTCCCTCATCATCGCTTACTTGTACTTTTCAAGTTTCGAAAAGAAAAGGAAAACCGAGAAAAATTCTGCGCACCCTCTCATCACTTTCTCGTTTCTTTTCTTTTCTTGTCTTTTGAACACCACATAAAATAAGACGTACATGAAATGAAGATACTATCGACTGAGGTTGCTTTGATTTGTAATGTTTTGTTGATGACGTTATTATGAATTGTTCAATTTCATTGATTTAATTATTGATTAATAAAGAAAATTGATATTTAAATGCAATCACTAGTAATTAACCCCCAATTATTAAGCGTCACACCCTACTTGTCCACATCCTAATCAATAACTGTCGGAAAATAATCAATAAATATTATACTAGATGTGGTTCGTTGGATCCGTGGTACTTCCGACTGAAAATTTGCAGAAATTCCTATATTGGCTTGCAAAAGACGAAAACTGCTAAGTGAAAACTGCAAAGTGAAGGTTAGAGCTAGCAAAAACTCATTTCTATCATGATGACAATGTGATGTAATGAAAAGAGAAAGTTTAGATTCGCACGATGAGAATGAGAACCGATGAATAATATACAAAACACTATCTGAGAGAATTGAACAACTGTGATATTTTTTGGTATCGACGAAAAATGGATTTTTCTGTTTTATGTGTGATAATTACAGGCTCCATGAGTGAAGTTCACTGGTACTTGGAAATTCCTTCCAATTGAAAATTCGCTTCAGGGGGTGACCACACAACGATTTGGCGCCTTTTCCTAAAAAGTTTATTTCGAATCTATTCGATTCGGGAGTGGGTGCAGTCGACTCCTTGGCTAATTCTAAGAAACTATTGTCAAGGAGAGTTTTTTGATCAACGGTCAACGAAGGCTGGAAATGGGAATTTTCGAAAAATTTTTTACATTAAATTAATTCTCACTATTTTCCCATGGCGAATATAAATTTTTTATTTGCTCAATAACTTGTACATGTGATGACACACCTTCAGTTTAAAAATCATAATTTTTTAAAAAGGTATATATGGCGAACTAATCATTTTTATAATGAAAATCGTAATTATGGTGTGCACCTACAGTAAGCCCTAATCGGTCAATTTGGAAATTAGGTAGTTTTAAACATATTTCACCACTGTTCTTCACATGACTAAGGTATACGACTACTCCTCGTCTTCGGAGTGCACATCCACGGTAGAGTGCTGGTCAATATTTTATGATATTTTGGTTTTTCAGCAATAACTTTCTTCCCAGTCAACCGTTTCTCTTCATTTTTTAGTATGTTTGTATAGATGATACTATGGTATAGTGATCCAATTTTTATCGAAAATGGATAACAAACAACGAAATAGTGATCAATTTACGAAAAATGTCAATTTTCAGCGAAATCAGCACCTGGGAATATGTGTACTCCGAAGACGAGGAGTAGTCGTATACCTCAGTCATATGAAGAACAGCGGTGAAATATGTTTAAAACTACCAAATTTTCAAATTGACCGATTAGGGATTACTGTAGGTGCACACCATAATTACGATTTTCGTTATAAAAATGATTAGTTCGCCATATATACCTTTTTAAAAAATTATGATTTTTAAACTGAAGGTGTGTTATCACATGTAGAAGTTATTGAGCAAATAAAAAATTTATATTCGCTATGGGAAAATAGTGAGAATTAATTTAATGTAAAAATCTTTTCGAAAATTCCCATTTCCAGCCTTCGTTGACCGTTGATCAAAAAACGCTCCTTGACAATAGTTTCTTAGAATTAGCCAAGGAGTCGACTGCACCCACTCCCGAATCGATTAGATTCGAAATAAACCTTTTAGGAAAAGGCGCCAAATCGTTGTGTGGTCACCCCCTGAAGCGAATTTTCAATTGGAAGGAATTTCCAAGTACCAGTAAACTTCACTCATGGAGCCTGTAATTATCATACATAAAACAGAAAAATCCATTTTTCGTCGATACCGCACCTATGTGGATTTTCTAAGACATAGTGTTATACGACTGGATCAGGGCTGTGCGGCAAGGCATTGCCGGTTTGCCGAAATTGCCGGTTTTTCATTGCAGAAATTGCCGATTCGGCTCTCGATTAAAGATGGGGACACACGAAAAGAATGATTGGCTCCTACGACGATGGGAATGAGCCCCCTCATACATTTACTGTAAGTAAAAAGTGTGTTTATGTTCAGTTTGCGACCGGCACTCAACCTTTGCCCTCTCATTAGGCCCCTTCCCATCTCCCTTTCTCCATTCCCTGCACTATTGAAAATCTTTCAATCGTGATTTTGCCAATCAATACACAGAATCATTATAAAAGAAATAGTATGTGCTGACTTATATGACTTTTCCTACCATCCTGTCTTCACAGTTTATTCACGAAAATATTCGTGGGACACCACCTTTAACGGCGATTTCACCTGTAAGATCTGCAGAAATTATACATTTCCACATGATGTTGTTCGTTTCTAAGAACCTTGTTCTTATGGACTAAACCTCTTCTTATCGCGTTTTTGATTTTTTTGTTCGTTATTATACAATAAAGATTATTACTCTGATTCTTCTACAAAAATCCTACAAAGCAAAAAAAACACTAAAATAAGTTTTGGAAAAATTTGCCGAAAATGGCCGAAATTGCCGAAAATATTTTTTCGGCAATTGCCGGTTTGCCGAATTGCCGAAAATTTGCCTTGCCGCACAGCCCTGGACTGGATGAGAGCAATTTGCATATGAGATACAAGCGCTAATAAATATAGAAGGTAAGCAAGCGGCATCGTGAGGTCTCCACATGATCTACTCTGCGAACGTTTGGATTGAAGAACGATGAAGAAAGAAGGTCTTCTTCTGTCTTTCCATCTTCTTCTCTGGCTCATTTCTTTGCACGAAATAATAAAGATATTGGGGAACCCATTAGGATGGTTTCTGTAGGAAGCCACACGAATTTCCGAACCAACTAACCGAATTTCAATATCGATTTTCTCGAACAGCTCGATTGGGCAACATTTGAGAACGGATTCGTAATAAGCATCGAAAACTGATTCTAATCATGCTATTGGAATCTCATATGGCCATGACAAGTTACGAGCATACCCTTGTTAGTATAGCGGATATGCAAAAAAGATAGATAGAATACATGGAGCTAGAAAAGTAAATAAATCTAAAATACATAGGGAACAGGAGCAGACCATAGGAAGAGAGGAAAATTGGTAAAAGATGTTGTTCCAACAGAAACAGAGGAAGGTAGGCAAAGGATGATTTAAATTAATAATATTAATAGATGTACAATCATATATTTGCATGCACTTTAAAGGTAATGTTTTAAATTTATTTTTTAGCTAATAATGTGTCTTATCTTGTTTCCGCCGCAAGGTCGTAAGGTTGAAACCGGAACGAAGGTCATACAGGACCAAATATACATACACACGTCTCTCTTTCTCTATGGTCTCTCACCCTCAACATTCTCTCATATTATAACAGAGATGATAACGAGGCGAAGATCGAGCAGATAGTGATAGTGAGACCCACGATTTATATGTACCCATTGGATGTATATCATTGTTCATTATTAGGTGTATTTTCCGACTTTTCGGCCCTTTTTCGATTTTTGCGATGTCCTTTTCTATGTCATTGAAAATCCTAGTTCCGTTGTCATTCATTAATAACTTTATGAGTATTTGAACAATGTTTCATATTTGTAAAGAACTTATTTCTCTCTTCACTTTCTATTTTTTTTAATTTCGGAGTTTTTTAGTTTAATTTCGGAGTGATGGTAGCCGATTAGTTCTTTTCTGAATCTTTTGTTTATGGTTTCAAAAATATGACTATTTTCAGAGGAGGCCACTTATGCTATGATAAATATTTAAACAGAACTTTCACCCTATTTTGCATTTTCACCATAATGTTTCGGTCTAGATAGACACTTACAGTTGAAGATTTTCTAATATCAGTGTAAATCCCTCACAGTTCCCCGGTGTGAATGTCAAGTGATATACTCGAAGTTAACGCAGCCATCTCATCTATCCCATAGCGCAGTGGTAAACGTTCGGACTCGATAGCGAAGTTCGAAAAATATAGCCGAATTTACTCAATTTTCAACAAGTGCGCCTTTCCATGCACGGGTCTGTGGTTCATTGATGTTTTTAACAATCGATAATCAGCGTAAAATAAATAGTGTAAGGTATTAGGCTGATTTTTTTACAATTGAAAGGTGGAGTCCTTCGAATATTAAAAAAAATTATTCTGCATACCGTCATTTTTCAATTTATTTTTCCACTTTATTTCATGTCATATTCATCAGCGCATTTTCCATAAGAATGCTTTTCTTATAAGAATCTATTTTAGATTGGAATTCTCACATAGAATGAAAATTGATCTCCATAAGATCAAGCTAATACTTTTAATAGCTCTATTATATCATCTCCGATTTGTGGTTGCTGCAATCGGTATAGAAGTTTATTACACTTTATTCGTATTTTTGATATTTCAAAACCAATTTCAGGATGTGTGGGAGTTCCCTTTCTTCTACTCGCAATTGGACATGCATTTTATCAATACAAAACGAATCCGATGGAAAATGACTGGGTATGTGTGAAACTCTTCTTAATTGGTTTTAGAAAACAAATTGCTGACAATGAGATCGTCAATGCGGTATTTTGGGTAGGATATTGTATTACTCGAGGAATTCAAGCCTTTTTAGTCTCATTTTGACTAATATAAAGACAAACATAAACAAATTATTAAAGAAGGGGACCCTTGAGTTGGCATGACTGACTCCCGCAACGATTAATGCAGTGTTCAGAACTTGGAAAATGCACGAAAATGCGGAAAATGCTGTTCAGAAGTTCAGCCGGAAAATGCTCTGAAAATGGTCATTTTCGAAGATTTTAAGCAAATTTTAATGGTTTTTTTGTTTAATATCAACGTTTATTGGTCGCAAACAGTGTTATGGACGCATTTTATTGATGATAAGTGGTAATTTTAAATATGGACTCGCTAGGTTGATTTTTCGCAGCATTTTCGTTGATTTTCGGCTTAAAGTGCTCAAAAAAGGATCATACGATATATATTTCAGCAGCATACTTTATAAATGACCTAAGTTCGCTGTTTTCCATGAAACAACGAGGTTCAACGCTTTTAAAGTGTATAAAACCATCTTTTTCGATCCAAAATCGAGCATTTTCGAGCATTTTCCACCTGAACTTTTGAACAGCATTTTCCGCATTTTCTTGCATTTTCCAAGTTCTGAACACAGCATTACATGGGATAGAATGTAAATATTGTATGGAAATTAGCGTAAGTGACAATGGTAAAGTGAGAGAGTCAAGTATGCAAATCGGATAGGCACTCTCTACTTGCCTGAAAAGTTGCACTTTCAATGCGCATAACAAGCTTCAAACATATCATCACGCAATATGAAATATGTCGTTCGCTTCGTGTGAATTTTACGTTTCCGCTAATAAAACCACCCAAAATAACATACCTATGTAAGTAAATATTGGAGTACGTTGAGGGCATTTGGGTAAAAAGTTTCTTCATTGTATAGGTAAAGGAAAAAGGTAAAGGTTCATTACTAATAATACTATAAAAAATACTTTAAGGATACGCAATTCGGCAAGATTATTCGCTACTTCGTAAGTACGATTGCTGGGGTGTATATTTGTCGCGGGGCTTTCCTCATCCACCTCTACCTTTTGCGGACAATGGATCGTTATGAGAAATATATCGGTGTAAGTAATGTTATTCCAGATAATATTTCTTTCTCATCTTCTCAAACATTGCTAGAATTGAAAGGTTGTGAGTGCTGAAATTCCGTTGATAACTCTGAATCAATATGATTCTCTCACAGGCCTCGAATTCCCTAATCTATGTACATATACGGGAAGAATTCCGCAATTAAACTTTGATAGTGAATAATTTCCTTATAGATAAGTATTCTCGGTAGAGTGTCGAGTAAAAATATCTCTCTACTAACCCATGTTGTTAGGATCCGGATCAAAATCTATTGATTGACAATCGATATAGTTGATATTATCGACAATATTTTCCATCCAAAATAATTTTAAGATATTCATTTTAGTCGCATTACTCATATATTTTTAAAAATTTAAAATATTAAAAATGCAAATTAAGGTCGCTTCATTGGCTATCTGCTTTGCTGAGAGATGCGTCTAATCGATAATTCAATTCATCTACAGTATTCCATGTCATTCATTCCATTTCATTTATCGATTTATTGCCCTCACTTTATATGTACCATCGTTAGACTGTGATAAGACTGGTATTATGGGATAAAGTATAAATAATAATAATAATTACGAATTATCAATATTTTATTGTTTTATGCGAGATAAGAACAATGTTCTTGCATTGTTTAAAGATGGAAACCCGCGAATGATCATGCAAAAACATCCCGCTTATGCAAGTGTCAAGTGATATGCAAAAAAAAATGGTGACATCATCAGTCCTTTGGCGCAGTGGCAAAACTTCTGACTAATATGAATACAAGCTTATGATCAATCCAGTTGCCGAACTTTCCTCTTTTCAAAACATACGCCTTTGTTTGCGTTTCTGTCTTCACAGTTTGTTCACGAAATTATTTATGAGAAATGTTTATTTATGATAAGCAGAGGAAATAAATGATGCGTTCAGAGCGGGACACTCAAAGCTCAAAAAAGGCTGTACTGTATGAATTTGAAGAGGCGACCGTGCGTCCTGGAAGAATTTGCGATGTTTATTTTAGATCCTGGAACCAACATAGACTAAAGTGGAAAATATGGTAAACTCCATACCCAAAATTATATTTGGAAAAATTGTGAAGGAAATATAAATAATTTTTTTTGAAAGTTACGGAAAACTATGAGAATTTCCCGTATAATTTCTTACCTGTGTCGTTTTCTCTCGTTTTGTATGTGTGATGTGTGTTCTTATTGTGGTCAAGTACACGATTGAAAGCTAAACCATTTATTATTATTACGTTCTGATTTTCTAAGACTGAAGGCCTCATCGACTGTAAAGTCTTCTGATCTAAGCATAGATAACAGCGTGACCAGCGAGACGTTTGCGACCGTAGCTTCCACCTCCTAAATGAGATCCATATTGATCAGTGTACAATGATTAAATAGAACAAACCTCCTCCTCCTCCTCCACCTCCGGAGTATCCTCCACCTGAAGGAGCAGGAGCAGGGGCTGGAGCTGCAGCTCCACCTCCAGATGAGTATCCTCCTCCTCCTCCTCCTCCTCCTCCTCCTCCACCGGAGTATCCTCCACCTGAAGGAGCTGGTGCTGGAGCTGGGGCAGGGGCAGGGGCTGCAGCTCCACCTCCAGAAGAGTATCCTCCACCTCCTCCACCTCCTGCAGCAGCTCCACCAGAAGAGTATCCTCCTCCACCTCCACCTCCAGCTGCTCCAGATCTGGGTGGGCATGGACAGTAGGCTCCATCTGATCCGGGAGATCCAGCAGATCCAGGTGCACCAGGTCCTCCAGGAGCTCCAGCAGTTCCAGGGTTTCCTGCCGGTCCAGGTGGTCCGGGAGGTCCAGCAGGTCCAGGTGAGCCGCCTCCGCTGGGTCCAGCAGGTCCGGGAGCACCAGCGGGTCCGGGAGGTCCGGCAGGTCCGGGGCTAGACATCATCATCATTCCACCAGCGCCAGGGTTACCAGGGGCACCAGGAGATCCAGGGTTTCCATCGGGTCCGGGAGGTCCGGGAGGTCCAGGAGGTCCGGGAGCAGATGCTCCGCCTCCACTACCAGGAGCACCAGCATTTCCAGCCGGACCTGCAGGTCCAGGAGATCCGTCGGGACCAGCAGGTCCAGGAGGTCCAGGTGGGCACTTGATACACTCTTGCATCATAGGGAAGGCCATTGCCATTCCAGACATGCCTGGTCCTCCAGGAGCTCCAGGAGATCCGGGAGCTGCAAATATACGGTTAAATACTATGATAGTGGTATGATATCTTACATCCAGCATCTCCAGCCTCTCCCGGAGGTCCAGGAGGTCCAGCGGGGCATCCAGATGCCTTAGCTGCACAGTCACATCCTCCTCCACCACCTCCTCCAGCAGCTTGAGCGTATCCTCCTCCTCCTCCCTGATAAGCAATGATGTACTTATCATTTAGTTATGTACTTAGCTCAGTTAAGTTCTCAAGTAGTGTACTTACTCATCCTCCCTAATAAGTAATGTACTTAGCAATTAGTTATGTACTTAGCTAAGTTAAATTTTTATGTAGTGTACTTACTCCTCCTCCCTAATAAGTAATGTACTTAGCAATTAGATAGTTATGTATTAAAGGGAGCGTAACCTCACTCAATGGTCTCTTCATTGCGCACACTATTTCTCTGTTCTGTAACGACGAGAGAGCATTGCGCGTCGAAGAGATCATTGAGTGAGGTTACGCCCCCTTTAAGCTAAGTAAAGTTCTTAAGTAGTGTACTTACTCCTCCTCCTCCTCCTCCTCCTCCAGCGTAGGCTTGTCTGGCAGATCGTACTCCGAGGATGAACATAGAGTCTTGGGTTAGTGACTTCCATGTCGCATCAGCAATGCCCTGTAATCTGAGTAGTTAAGGACTAAATGACTTAAAGCGACACTCCAAACTATTTTTAAACTCTCCGCTCTGGCCACACTCTCTCGCTTTCTTTTTTCTACGAGAGAGTATTGCCAATGCGGAGATCAGAATTAGCTTGGGGTGTGCCTTTGAAGACTTCAAGACTAAAGGATATTAAGTTCATTAGGTCGTACTTACTCTGAAATCAGCCATTTCTTCCATTGTCTCTTTTTGCATGTTGTTGACATCTTCAATTACAGAGAGAAGAGAGACGAGCGAGAGGAAAAGCACAACGGCTGAAGTTAAGGTCGTAAGTTAAAGACCTAAGGTAATCAGGTTCTAAAGATCGACAAAAACTAACCAATTCCTGCTGATGCTGTCGCTATGACAAAATGGTGCCCAGATGAGGTAGTCGACATTACTGGAATGGTGAAAGATCAGAGATCAGAGATCAGATAAAATGGATTCTGTTGTATGGAATAGAAAGAGTGAAGTGAAAGTATGTGGTTCATTTCCTTGGTCGATCCATCTACTTATATAGTAGTAGAGAACATTCCAATTGGAACTTACTTCTTTGTTCTTCATTCAAAACTACTTCCATGGTACTTATTCTCTCATTCTCTTTCGTACTATTCCTTTCACTATCATATGAGACGATCAGAGAATCGAAAGAGAGACTGGAACAATATCAATAACACGTCTGCATACTTGTTTTCCAATGTGACCACACGGATGCTAATGAGGATACTTTATCTTGTCAACATATTATATGCAGATGGGACCAAAACAGGGGGGATCTTATTATCCACAAGATCTATCCTTTCGTCTCTGAGAGAATTCGCCTCCATTAAAGAAAACGTTCGCATATGAAACTTGATTAGAATAGTCAAATAACCCATGAAAACTTTACGCTGCTCGTCCAAGAGGCCATGTTTGACAAGATGGAAGTACCTGCACAACTGATATTGCAAGTCTAGAGAGAATGCTAGATAACAAGATCTTTACACATTTTCATGCAGTTCAGTGCATATTCGATGCTTATTCAGATCTCAGCGATTTTGAAAATCAGTCTTCCGAGGTTCCGAGCTATGGGATACACATTTATTGAATATTATTATAGGTTAAATATGGATCCAAAAAATGAAAAAGAATGTGTTGTTCTTCGACGACGGCACTACCCGCTTCTGGAGCAAGACATTCTGGAACGCCGGCCTCGTGGAACATGAATCTCGTTTCTATGCGAGAATAGAGCGAAATATAGTATTTGTTCCAGAATATTCAGTGCTTCTACGATTTCAGCCTCTCATCTACATATATTACACTATTCTTGAAGGTACATTCATTTATCTCGTTCCTAGTCTTATACTCTGCTCATTTTGAAAGAAGTCAGCAATAATACTTTGTTTAAAAGTTGCGAAAAAATAAGAAAACAGAGTACATTTTATGCTTTTAGCCCACTCTCGCCTATTTTTCTTTTTGAAGATCACTTTTGTCAGTATCGTTGACAAAGACAAAATCAAAGTCATTGAATCTATCGTAATTTCGAATTATTCAGGTAGTCGTCATCATTGTTCACGTCATCATTAGAAGAACTTCCTCGTCGTCGATGATGAGTAACTAGACGGACTTCTGAAGATGTGGGACGTTGGATCAGAGGTTCTGACGAAATCGTTCCACTATTCTCTAAAGAAGACCGCAAAGTGAAGGTAGAGCTAGCAAAAACTCTTTTCTAACCTTATCTCAACGAAGGCGCGCCCCAATCTAGTCTTACTCTCCGGTCTGGCAACATTCTCTTTACGGCGTGCGCACGTTTTGAAAATGTTACACCGCATCATGCCTCTCTTTCGGAACTTCTTCGGTTTCTTCTCACTACCACAACCTAGAATCGGATCGGTTACTACGCGAAAAGATAGAGAGGAGGGGGTAGAGGGGGTGGCCAGAAACTGATGAAGTGCCTCTCTTTCTCTATGTTCTCTCATTCTCAAAGCATTCTCATATTATTGCGAGAGGTCGAGGGAGAGATAGCAACGAGGGGCAGATGGGGCAGAGAGTGAGAGTGCGACAATCGATGAATGTCTACTAGATGCATAGCTTGTTGTATTAGGTTTATGTAGTATTGGGTTGGTGCATTTTCTGACTTTTCGGTCCATATTTTAATTTTTGCGTTGTCCATTTCTATGTCATTGAGAATGGTAGTTCCCTTGCCACCCATTAACAACTTCATGAGTATTTGAACAGCGGTTCATATATGTAAAGATCTTTTTCTGACTTCGCTATCAACAGTTTCTTTCTATGCTTTATGATGGCGGATTTGTTCTTTTCTTTTGTTTATGGTTTCAAAAATACGACTAGTTTCATAGAGGTCACTTGCAATGAAAAATCTTTAAACAGAAGATCTACTCTATTTTATATTTTACCAAAATGTTACGCCAGATGATGCATTGATGTTTCTAGTAATAAAATAAGCTAAATCAGCATCCAATAAATAGTGTGCGGAATGTAGAATAATACGCTACTCAAAGGGTCACTTCGAAATACTTTTCCTTCAAGGCAGAGAGAAAGAGAAAAATTAGGCTGATTTGTTAAAATTCAATTTGTACAAAATTTATCGGCATATCTTTATTAGAGAACTGTCGGTGCTGACAATATCGTGCTTGGACTGTACATGGTACACATGATACTATATAAGTAGATGTGTCGACCAATGAAGTCAAAACATTAAACAAAAAAAACCGAAACTAGTGTATCAATGTAATATATCGATTCGATTTATCTTCCCACTCCATTTCATCGTCAATATTAATCAATGTTGCTCTTTTGAGATTCTTTTTTAGATTAGAATCATCGACTTCTCACATTGAATCAAAATGGATCTCCATAATATCAAGTTAAAACTTTTAATAGCGTTACAACAACTTCTAAGCTGCGTAGTTGCTTTATTCGGTATAGAACTTTATTTGACTTTATTCGTATTTTTGATATTTCAAAACCAATTTCAGGATGTGTGGTAGTTCTTTCGATGTTCTTCGGAATTGGATATACATGGTATGAATACAACACGAATCCGATGGAAAATGACTTGGTATTTGTGAAAGACCAACTTTTCTTCTTTTCAGAAAAAATTGTAGAGATCCGCAAACGTTTTGTCATACAAAAAATGACTTAGAAATGCTTAATGAATCTTTTTTTTTATTTTTAGCATTTTATGCTCCGATATTTTGGTTCGGTTAATTAATCACTCGAGCAATTCTATATAATAGGGTACGCACGCCGACAGGACTCTTCGTTATTTGGTATGTTCAATTCATGGGGTGGTTATTTGTGCAGCTGCTGTGTACATCTACCTCTGTTATTTACGGACAATGGACCGATATCAGAAATATATCGGTGTAAGTAATGTTATACTAGATAATATTTATTTCTAATCTTCTCAAACATTGCTAGAATTTAAAGATTGTGACTGCTTAAAATTCAAATACTATTATCATGGATAATACTGAACATATTACTTTCTATTTGATGAATCGATTCTGAATCTCATTGATTTGTTAAATTTATTTATTTATATTTATCGTACACCACAAGGGTGCTTCATAAAGTTCAATATGTTCTATTGCAAGGAAATATGCGGAATATCAAAATTATCATAAGAGAGGGCAGCACTATTAAAAACGCGGATTTACACAGAGAAATACTTCCCTAATAGCGTATCATTACGGAATTGTTCCCTCATAGGTAAAGGAATAATACCCTCACAGTGGTCGAATTCCCTTATCGATGATTACGGAAAGACTTCCGTAATGAAACTTTGCTCGGGTATAATTCTATTATAGATAAGAATTTGTCGGTGGTGTATACAAAGATGGCTATGAACCCTTTGTTGCAGAATCCCGGTCCAAGTCATGTGGACTCATTCTACGCGCGCTACGGTAGCTTCCTTCCACAGCGTGACACGAAATTGGAAATTACACTGGCCAAATTGGACAAGTATGGTAGCTTCAGTTTACTGAACTTTTGTTGGTCGGCATACAGTGGTTGTCAAACAGGCATATTGGACAAATAAAATAATTATTAATTTCAGGTATGTGATCTTCAATGATCGGATTGAAAAGGCGCAGAAACAGTGGTCCGAAGCAGAGGATACTGATCGGAGGTTGGTGCACTTCACAATAGTTATATCGTTTAGCTAAACAACGGTAAACGATTATTCAGCGGGGTACGGTGGCTTTAGCTTACTGAGCTGTGGTTGGTCAGGATAAGTAGTTGTCGAACTGGCCTATTTTACAAATAATATAGTTATTAATTTCAGGGATTTGGAGTACATCTATCAGGTTGATAAAGCGCAGAAGAAGTTGTACGAAGCACTGGATACCGATGAGAGGTTGGTCCACTTCACAATAGTTAAATAAGGTATAGCTGAACTACGGTAGCCGATCTTTCAGCTACGGTCGCCTAGCGCAGCGTGAGACAAGTGAACGTGCCAAATTGACGAGGTACGGTGCTCTAAGATATTGTACTGTTGTTGGTCAACATTAGATATGCGGCATGAGTATATTCTCGGAACACGGCATAACGGCATAAGCCGATTTGGCGAGAGAGGAAGAACTATCGATTAACTCCCCACTCTTTCCTCCTTTCCTTCCACCAATTATACAAGTGTATTTTATACGGTCAATACCGTCCATACCGCAAAACACTGATCAGCATTCAGAAGTTTTTCGTGGGGTCTTGAACTATTCTAACCAAATTTCAAAATATTTATTATTATTATTATCATTATTATTATTATTTCAGGAATGAGACTTCTGCCCGGACCGAACACGTCTAAACTTTTGACAGTTCCCTCATCATCGCTTACTTGTACTTTTCAAGTTTCGAAAAGAAAAGGAAAACCGAGAAAAATTCTGCGCACCCTCTCATCACTTTCTCGTTTCTTTTCTTTTCTTGTCTTTTGAACACCACATAAAATAAGACGTACATGAAATGAAGATACTATCGACTGAGGTTGCTTTGATTTGTAATGTTTTGTTGATGACGTTATTATGAATTGTTCAATTTCATTGATTTAATTATTGATTAATAAAGAAAATTGATATTTAAATGCAATCACTAGTAATTAACCCCCAATTATTAAGCGTCACACCCTACTTGTCCACATCCTAATCAATAACTGTCGGAAAATAATCAATAAATATTATACTAGATGTGGTTCGTTGGATCCGTGGTACTTCCGACTGAAAATTTGCAGAAATTCCTATATTGGCTTGCAAAAGACGAAAACTGCTAAGTGAAAACTGCAAAGTGAAGGTTAGAGCTAGCAAAAACTCATTTCTATCATGATGACAATGTGATGTAATGAAAAGAGAAAGTTTAGATTCGCACGATGAGAATGAGAACCGATGAATAATATACAAAACACTATCTGAGAGAATTGAACAACTGTGATATTTTTTGGTATCGACGAAAAATGGATTTTTCTGTTTTATGTGTGATAATTACAGGCTCCATGAGTGAAGTTCACTGGTACTTGGAAATTCCTTCCAATTGAAAATTCGCTTCAGGGGGTGACCACACAACGATTTGGCGCCTTTTCCTAAAAAGTTTATTTCGAATCTATTCGATTCGGGAGTGGGTGCAGTCGACTCCTTGGCTAATTCTAAGAAACTATTGTCAAGGAGAGTTTTTTGATCAACGGTCAACGAAGGCTGGAAATGGGAATTTTCGAAAAATTTTTTACATTAAATTAATTCTCACTATTTTCCCATGGCGAATATAAATTTTTTATTTGCTCAATAACTTGTACATGTGATGACACACCTTCAGTTTAAAAATCATAATTTTTTAAAAAGGTATATATGGCGAACTAATCATTTTTATAATGAAAATCGTAATTATGGTGTGCACCTACAGTAAGCCCTAATCGGTCAATTTGGAAATTAGGTAGTTTTAAACATATTTCACCACTGTTCTTCACATGACTAAGGTATACGACTACTCCTCGTCTTCGGAGTGCACATCCACGGTAGAGTGCTGGTCAATATTTTATGATATTTTGGTTTTTCAGCAATAACTTTCTTCCCAGTCAACCGTTTCTCTTCATTTTTTAGTATGTTTGTATAGATGATACTATGGTATAGTGATCCAATTTTTATCGAAAATGGATAACAAACAACGAAATAGTGATCAATTTACGAAAAATGTCAATTTTCAGCGAAATCAGCACCTGGGAATATGTGTACTCCGAAGACGAGGAGTAGTCGTATACCTCAGTCATATGAAGAACAGCGGTGAAATATGTTTAAAACTACCAAATTTTCAAATTGACCGATTAGGGATTACTGTAGGTGCACACCATAATTACGATTTTCGTTATAAAAATGATTAGTTCGCCATATATACCTTTTTAAAAAATTATGATTTTTAAACTGAAGGTGTGTTATCACATGTAGAAGTTATTGAGCAAATAAAAAATTTATATTCGCTATGGGAAAATAGTGAGAATTAATTTAATGTAAAAATCTTTTCGAAAATTCCCATTTCCAGCCTTCGTTGACCGTTGATCAAAAAACGCTCCTTGACAATAGTTTCTTAGAATTAGCCAAGGAGTCGACTGCACCCACTCCCGAATCGATTAGATTCGAAATAAACCTTTTAGGAAAAGGCGCCAAATCGTTGTGTGGTCACCCCCTGAAGCGAATTTTCAATTGGAAGGAATTTCCAAGTACCAGTAAACTTCACTCATGGAGCCTGTAATTATCATACATAAAACAGAAAAATCCATTTTTCGTCGATACCGCACCTATGTGGATTTTCTAAGACATAGTGTTATACGACTGGATCAGGGCTGTGCGGCAAGGCATTGCCGGTTTGCCGAAATTGCCGGTTTTTCATTGCAGAAATTGCCGATTCGGCTCTCGATTAAAGATGGGGACACACGAAAAGAATGATTGGCTCCTACGACGATGGGAATGAGCCCCCTCATACATTTACTGTAAGTAAAAAGTGTGTTTATGTTCAGTTTGCGACCGGCACTCAACCTTTGCCCTCTCATTAGGCCCCTTCCCATCTC
>CALSFV010000615.1:0-19695 GCA_943737045.1 Parapristionchus giblindavisi
AGGTAGGGGGAGGAGGGGGAAAGCGGGGGATGATGGGGGAATGGAGGGGAAGATGGGGGAATGGATCGGGAAGGTGGCCCTACCTTGCCTTCTCCCACCTTCCCCCACCTTCCCCTCCATTCCCCCGCCTTCCCCCACCTTCCCCCAGCTTCCCCCACATTCCCCCAACTTCGGGAATGCGGGGGAAGGTAGGGGGAGGAGGGGGAAAGCGGGGGATGATGGGGGAATGGAGGGGAAGATGGGGGAATGGATCGGGAAGGTGGCCCTACCTTGCCTACTCCCACCTTCCCCCACCTTCCCCTCCATTCCCCCGCCTTCCCCCACCTTCCCCCAACTTCCCCCAGATTCCCCCAACTTCGGGAATGCGGGGGAAGGTAGGGGGGAGGAGGGGGAAGGTGGGGGATGATGGGGGAATGGAGGGGAAGATGGGGGAATGGATGGCAAGGTGACCCTACCTTGCCTACTCCCACCTTCCCCCACCTTCCCCTCCATTCCCCCGCCTTCCCCCACCTTCCCCCAACTTCTCCCTCATTCCCCCAACTTCGGGAATGCGGGGGAAGGTAGGGGGGAGGAGGGGGAAGGTGGGGGATGATGGGGGAATGGAGGGGAAGATGGGGGAATGGATCGGAAGGTGGCCCTACCTTGCCTTCTCCCACCTTCCCCCACCTTCCCCTCCATTCCCCCTCCTTCCCCCACCTTCCCCCACTTTCCCCTCCATTCCCCGCCTTCCCCCACCTTCCCCCAGCTTCCCCCACATTCCCCCAACTTCGGGAATGCGGGGGAAGGTAGGGGAAGGTGGGGGATGATGGGGGAATGGAGGGGAAGATGGGGGAATGGATGGCAAGGTGACCCTACCTTGCCTACTCCCACCTTCCCCCACCTTCCCCTCCATTCCCCCGCCTTCCCCCACCTTCCCCCATCAACCCCCACCTTCCCCTACCTTCCCCCGCATTCCCGAAGTTGGGGGAATGTGGGGGAAGCTGGGGGAAGGTGGGGGAAGGCGGGGGAATGGAGGGGAAGGTGGGGGAAGGTGGGAGAAGGCAAGGTAGGGCCACCTTCCGATCCATTCCCCCATCTTCCCCTCCATTCCCCCATCATCCCCCACCTTCCCCCTCCTCCCCCCTACCTTCCCCCGCATTCCCGAAGTTGGGGGAATCTGGGGGAAGTTGGGGGAAGGTGGGGGGGAGGCGGGGGAATGGAGGGGAAGGTGGGGAAGGTGGGAGTAGGCAAGGTAGGGTCACCTTCTCATCCATTCCCCCATCTTCCCCGCCATTCCCCCATCATCCCCCACCTTCCCCTACCTTCCCCCGTATTCCCGAAGTTGGGGGAATGTGGGGGAAGTTGGGGGAAGGTGGGGGAAGGCGGGGGAATGGAGGGGAAGGTGGGGGAAGGTGGGAGTAGGCAAGGTAGGGTCACCTTGCCATCCATTCCCCCATCTTCCCCTCCATTCCCCCATCATCCCCCACCTTCCCCTACCTTCCCCCGCATTCCCGAAGTTGGGGGAATGTGGGGGAAGGCGGGGGAATGGAGGGGAAGATGGGGGAATGGATCGGAAGGGGGCCCTACCTTGCCTTCTCCCACCTTCCCCCACCTCCCCCTCCATTCCCCCGCCTTCCCCCACCTTCCCCAGCTTCCCCCACATTCCCCCAACTTCGGGAATGCGGGGGAAGGTAGGGGGGAGGAGGGGGAAGGTGGGGGATGATGGGGGAATGGAGGGGAAGTTGGGGGAATGGATCGGAAGGTGGCCCTACCTTGCCTTCTCCCACCTTCCCCCACCTTCCCCTCCATTCCCCCGCCTTCCCCGACCTTCCCCAGCTTCCCCCACATTCCCCCAACTTCGGGAATGCGGGGGAAGGTAGGGGAAGGTGGGGGATGATGGGGGAATGGAGGGGAAGATGGGGGAATGGATGGCAAGGTGACCCTACCTTGCCTACTCCCACCTTCCCCCACCTTCCCCTCCATTCCCCCGCCTTCCCCCACCTTCCCCCAACTTCCCCCAGATTCCCCCAACTTCGGGAATGCGGGGGAAGGTAGGGGGAGGAGGGGGAAGGTGGGGGATGATGGGGGAATGGAGGGGAAGATGGGGGAATGGATCGGAAGGTGGCCCTACCTTGCCTTCTCCCACCTTCCCCCACCTTCCCCTCCATTCCCCCGCCTTCCCCCACCTTCCCCCAACTTCCCCCACATTCCCCCAACTTCGGGAATGCGGGGGAAGGTAGGGGGGAGGAGGGGGAAGGTGGGGGATGATGGGGGAATGGAGGGGAAGTTGGGGGAATGGATCGGAAGGTGGCCCTACCTTGCCTTCTCCCACCTTCCCCCACCTTCCCCTCCATTCCCCCGCCTTCCCCGACCTTCCCCAGCTTCCCCCACATTCCCCCAACTTCGGGAATGCGGGGGAAGGTAGGGGAAGGTGGGGGATGATGGGGGAATGGAGGGGAAGATGGGGGAATGGATGGCAAGGTGACCCTACCTTGCCTACTCCCACCTTCCCCCACCTTCCCCTCCATTCCCCCGCCTTCCCCCACCTTCCCCCAACTTCCCCCAGATTCCCCCAACTTCGGGAATGCGGGGGAAGGTAGGGGGGAGGAGGGGGAAGGTGGGGGATGATGGGGGAATGGAGGGGAAGATGGGGGAATGGATGGCAAGGTGACCCTACCTTGCCTACTCCCACCTTCCCCCACCTTCCCCTCCATTCCCCCGCCTTCCCCCACCTTCCCCCAACTTCTCCCACATTCCCCCAACTTCGGGAATGCGGGGGAAGGTAGGGGGGAGGAGGGGGAAGGTGGGGGATGATGGGGGAATGGAGGGGAAGATGGGGGAATGGATCGGAAGGTGGCCCTACCTTGCCTTCTCCCACCTTCCCCCACCTTCCCCTCCATTCCCCCTCCTTCCCCCACCTTCCCCCACTTTCCCCTCCATTCCCCCGCCTTCCCCCACCTTCCCCCAGCTTCCCCCACATTCCCCCAACTTCGGGAATGCGGGGGAAGGTAGGGGAAGGTGGGGGATGATGGGGGAATGGAGGGGAAGATGGGGGAATGGATGGCAAGGTGACCCTACCTTGCCTACTCCCACCTTCCCCCACCTTCCCCTCCATTCCCCCGCCTTCCCCCACCTTCCCCCAACTTCCCCCAGATTCCCCCAACTTCGGGAATGCGGGGGAAGGTAGGGGGAGGAGGGGGAAGGTGGGGGATGATGGGGGAATGGAGGGGAAGATGGGGGAATGGATCGGAAGGTGGCCCTACCTTGCCTTCTCCCACCTTCCCCCACCTTCCCCTCCATTCCCCCGCCTTCCCCCACCTTCCCCCAACTTCCCCCACATTCCCCCAACTTCGGGAATGCGGGGGAAGGTAGGGGGAGGAGGGGGAAAGCGGGGGATGATGGGGGAATGGAGGGGAAGATGGGGGAATGGATCGGGAAGGTGGCCCTACCTTGCCTTCTCCCACCTTCCCCCACCTTCCCCTCCATTCCCCCGCCTTCCCCCACCTTCCCCCAGCTTCCCCCACATTCCCCCAACTTCGGGAATGCGGGGGAAGGTAGGGGAAGGTGGGGGATGATGGGGGAATGGAGGGGAAGATGGGGGAATGGATGGCAAGGTGTCCCTACCTTGCCTACTCCCACCTTCCCCCACCTTCCCCTCCATTCCCCCGCCTTCCCCCACCTCCCCCCTCCTCCCCCCTACCTTCCCCCGCATTCCCGAAGTTGGGGGAATGTGGGGGAAGTTGGGGGAAGGTGGGGGAAGGCGGGGGAATGGAGGGGAAGGTGGGGGAAGGTGGGAGAAGGCAAGGTAGGGCCACCTTGCCATCCATTCCCCTATCTTCCCCTCCATTCCCCCATCATCCCCCACCTTCCCCTACCTTCCCCCGTATTCCCGAAGTTGGGGGAATGTGGGGGAAGTTGGGGGAAGGTGGGGGAAGGCGGGGGAATGGAGGGGAAGGTGGGGGAAGGTGGGAGTAGGCAAGGTAGGGTCACCTTGCCATCCATTCCCCCATCTTCCCCTCCATTCCCCCATCATCCCCCACCTTCCCCTACCTTCCCCCGCATTCCCGAAGTTGGGGGAATGTGGGGGAAGGCGGGGGAATGGAGGGGAAGATGGGGGAATGGATCGGAAGGGGGCCCTACCTTGCCTTCTCCCACCTTCCCCCACCTCCCCCTCCATTCCCCCGCCTTCCCCCACCTTCCCCAGCTTCCCCCACATTCCCCCAACTTCGGGAATGCGGGGGAAGGTAGGGGGGAGGAGGGGGAAGGTGGGGGATGATGGGGGAATGGAGGGGAAGTTGGGGGAATGGATCGGAAGGTGGCCCTACCTTGCCTTCTCCCACCTTCCCCCACCTTCCCCTCCATTCCCCCGCCTTCCCCGACCTTCCCCAGCTTCCCCCACATTCCCCCAACTTCGGGAATGCGGGGGAAGGTAGGGGAAGGTGGGGGATGATGGGGGAATGGAGGGGAAGATGGGGGAATGGATGGCAAGGTGACCCTACCTTGCCTACTCCCACCTTCCCCCACCTTCCCCTCCATTCCCCCGCCTTCCCCCACCTTCCCCCAACTTCCCCCAGATTCCCCCAACTTCGGGAATGCGGGGGAAGGTAGGGGGAGGAGGGGGAAGGTGGGGGATGATGGGGGAATGGAGGGGAAGATGGGGGAATGGATCGGAAGGTGGCCCTACCTTGCCTTCTCCCACCTTCCCCCACCTTCCCCTCCATTCCCCCGCCTTCCCCCACCTTCCCCCAACTTCCCCCACATTCCCCCAACTTCGGGAATGCGGGGGAAGGTAGGGGGGAGGAGGGGGAAGGTGGGGGATGATGGGGGAATGGAGGGGAAGTTGGGGGAATGGATCGGAAGGTGGCCCTACCTTGCCTTCTCCCACCTTCCCCCACCTTCCCCTCCATTCCCCCGCCTTCCCCGACCTTCCCCAGCTTCCCCCACATTCCCCCAACTTCGGGAATGCGGGGGAAGGTAGGGGAAGGTGGGGGATGATGGGGGAATGGAGGGGAAGATGGGGGAATGGATGGCAAGGTGACCCTACCTTGCCTACTCCCACCTTCCCCCACCTTCCCCTCCATTCCCCCGCCTTCCCCCACCTTCCCCCAACTTCCCCCAGATTCCCCCAACTTCGGGAATGCGGGGGAAGGTAGGGGGGAGGAGGGGGAAGGTGGGGGATGATGGGGGAATGGAGGGGAAGATGGGGGAATGGATGGCAAGGTGACCCTACCTTGCCTACTCCCACCTTCCCCCACCTTCCCCTCCATTCCCCCGCCTTCCCCCACCTTCCCCCAACTTCTCCCACATTCCCCCAACTTCGGGAATGCGGGGGAAGGTAGGGGGGAGGAGGGGGAAGGTGGGGGATGATGGGGGAATGGAGGGGAAGATGGGGGAATGGATCGGAAGGTGGCCCTACCTTGCCTTCTCCCACCTTCCCCCACCTTCCCCTCCATTCCCCCTCCTTCCCCCACCTTCCCCCACTTTCCCCTCCATTCCCCCGCCTTCCCCCACCTTCCCCCAGCTTCCCCCACATTCCCCCAACTTCGGGAATGCGGGGGAAGGTAGGGGAAGGTGGGGGATGATGGGGGAATGGAGGGGAAGATGGGGGAATGGATGGCAAGGTGACCCTACCTTGCCTACTCCCACCTTCCCCCACCTTCCCCTCCATTCCCCCGCCTTCCCCCACCTTCCCCCAACTTCCCCCAGATTCCCCCAACTTCGGGAATGCGGGGGAAGGTAGGGGGAGGAGGGGGAAGGTGGGGGATGATGGGGGAATGGAGGGGAAGATGGGGGAATGGATCGGAAGGTGGCCCTACCTTGCCTTCTCCCACCTTCCCCCACCTTCCCCTCCATTCCCCCGCCTTCCCCCACCTTCCCCCAACTTCCCCCACATTCCCCCAACTTCGGGAATGCGGGGGAAGGTAGGGGGAGGAGGGGGAAAGCGGGGGATGATGGGGGAATGGAGGGGAAGATGGGGGAATGGATCGGGAAGGTGGCCCTACCTTGCCTTCTCCCACCTTCCCCCACCTTCCCCTCCATTCCCCCGCCTTCCCCCACCTTCCCCCAGCTTCCCCCACATTCCCCCAACTTCGGGAATGCGGGGGAAGGTAGGGGAAGGTGGGGGATGATGGGGGAATGGAGGGGAAGATGGGGGAATGGATGGCAAGGTGTCCCTACCTTGCCTACTCCCACCTTCCCCCACCTTCCCCTCCATTCCCCCGCCTTCCCCCACCTCCCCCCTCCTCCCCCCTACCTTCCCCCGCATTCCCGAAGTTGGGGGAATGTGGGGGAAGTTGGGGGAAGGTGGGGGAAGGCGGGGGAATGGAGGGGAAGGTGGGGGAAGGTGGGAGAAGGCAAGGTAGGGCCACCTTGCCATCCATTCCCCTATCTTCCCCTCCATTCCCCCATCATCCCCCACCTTCCCCTACCTTCCCCCGCATTCCCGAAGTTGGGGGAATGTGGGGGAAGCTGGGGGAAGGTGGGGGAAGGCGGGGGAATGGAGGGGAAGGTGGGGGAAGGTGGGAGAAGGCAAGGTAGGGCCACCTTCCGATCCATTCCCCCATCTTCCCCTCCATTCCCCCATCATCCCCCACCTTCCCCCTCCTCCCCCCTACCTTCCCCCGCATTCCCGAAGTTGGGGGAATCTGGGGGAAGTTGGGGGAAGGTGGGGGGGGAGGCGGGGGAATGGAGGGGAAGGTGGGGAAGGTGGGAGTAGGCAAGGTAGGGTCACCTTCTCATCCATTCCCCCATCTTCCCCGCCATTCCCCCATCATCCCCCACCTTCCCCTACCTTCCCCCGTATTCCCGAAGTTGGGGGAATGTGGGCGAAGTTGGGGGAAGGTGGGGGAAGGCGGGGGAATGGAGGGGAAGGTGGGGGAAGGTGGGAGTAGGCAAGGTAGGGTCACCTTGCCATCCATTCCCCCATCTTCCCCTCCATTCCCCCATCATCCCCCACCTTCCCCTACCTTCCCCCGCATTCCCGAAGTTGGGGGAATGTGGGGGAAGGCGGGGGAATGGAGGGGAAGATGGGGGAATGGATCGGAAGGTGGCCCTACCTTGCCTTCTCCCACCTTCCCCCACCTTCCCCTCCATTCCCCCGCCTTCCCCCACCTTCCCCAGCTTCCCCCACATTCCCCCAACTTCGGGAATGCGGGGGAAGGTAGGGGGGAGGAGGGGGAAGGTGGGGGATGATGGGGGAATGGAGGGGAAGTTGGGGGAATGGATCGGAAGGTGGCCCTACCTTGCCTTCTCCCACCTTCCCCCACCTTCCCCTCCATTCCCCCGCCTTCCCCGACCTTCCCCAGCTTCCCCCACATTCCCCCAACTTCGGGAATGCGGGGGAAGGTAGTTGAAGGTGGGGGATGATGGGGGAATGGAGGGGAAGATGGGGGAATGGATCGGAAGGTGGCCCTACCTTGCCTTCTCCCACCTTCCCCCACCTTCCCCTCCATTCCCCCGCCTTCCCCCACCTTCCCCCAACTTCCCCCACATTCCCCCAACTTCGGGAATGCGGGGGAAGGTAGGGGGAGGAGGGGGAAAGCGGGGGATGATGGGGGAATGGAGGGGAAGATGGGGGAATGGATCGGGAAGGTGGCCCTACCTTGCCTTCTCCCACCTTCCCCCACCTTCCCCTCCATTCCCCCGCCTTCCCCCACCTTCCCCCAGCTTCCCCCACATTCCCCCAACTTCGGGAATGCGGGGGAAGGTAGGGGAAGGTGGGGGATGATGGGGGAATGGAGGGGAAGATGGGGGAATGGATGGCAAGGTGTCCCTACCTTGCCTACTCCCACCTTCCCCCACCTTCCCCTCCATTCCCCCGCCTTCCCCCACCTCCCCCCTCCTCCCCCCTACCTTCCCCCGCATTCCCGAAGTTGGGGGAATGTGGGGGAAGTTGGGGGAAGGTGGGGGAAGGCGGGGGAATGGAGGGGAAGGTGGGGGAAGGTGGGAGAAGGCAAGGTAGGGCCACCTTGCCATCCATTCCCCCATCTTCCCCTCCATTCCCCCATCATCCCCCACCTTCCCCTACCTTCCCCCGCATTCCCGAAGTTGGGGGAATGTGGGGGAAGCTGGGGGAAGATGGGGGAATGGATCGGAAGGTGGCCCTACCTTGCCTTCTCCCACCTTCCCCCACCTTCCCCTCCATTCCCCCGCCTTCCCCCACCTTCCCCCAACTTCCCCCACATTCCCCCAACTTCGGGAATGCGGGGGAAGGTAGGGGGAGGAGGGGGAAAGCGGGGGATGATGGGGGAATGGAGGGGAAGATGGGGGAATGGATCGGGAAGGTGGCCCTACCTTGCCTTCTCCCACCTTCCCCCACCTTCCCCTCCATTCCCCCGCCTTCCCCCACCTTCCCCCAGCTTCCCCCACATTCCCCCAACTTCGGGAATGCGGGGGAAGGTAGGGGAAGGTGGGGGATGATGGGGGAATGGAGGGGAAGATGGGGGAATGGATGGCAAGGTGTCCCTACCTTGCCTACTCCCACCTTCCCCCACCTTCCCCTCCATTCCCCCGCCTTCCCCCACCTCCCCCCTCCTCCCCCATACCTTCCCCCGCATTCCCGAAGTTGGGGGAATGTGGGGGAAGTTGGGGGAAGGTGGGGGAAGGCGGGGGAATGGAGGGGAAGGTGGGGGAAGGTGGGAGAAGGCAAGGTAGGGCCACCTTGCCATCCATTCCCCCATCTTCCCCTCCATTCCCCCATCATCCCCCACCTTCCCCTACCTTCCCCCGCATTCCCGAAGTTGGGGGAATGTGGGGGAAGCTGGGGGAAGGTGGGGGAAGGCGGGGGAATGGAGGGGAAGGTGGGGGAAGGTGGGAGAAGGCAAGGTAGGGCCACCTTCCGATCCATTCCCCCATCTTCCCCTCCATTCCCCCATCATCCCCCACCTTCCCCCTCCTCCCCCCTACCTTCCCCCGCATTCCCGAAGTTGGGGGAATCTGGGGGAAGTTGGGGGAAGGTGGGGGGGGAGGCGGGGGAATGGAGGGGAAGGTGGGGAAGGTGGGAGTAGGCAAGGTAGGGTCACCTTCTCATCCATTCCCCCATCTTCCCCGCCATTCCCCCATCATCCCCCACCTTCCCCTACCTTCCCCCGTATTCCCGAAGTTGGGGGAATGTGGGCGAAGTTGGGGGAAGGTGGGGGAAGGCGGGGGAATGGAGGGGAAGGTGGGGGAAGGTGGGAGTAGGCAAGGTAGGGTCACCTTGCCATCCATTCCCCCATCTTCCCCTCCATTCCCCCATCATCCCCCACCTTCCCCTACCTTCCCCCGCATTCCCGAAGTTGGGGGAATGTGGGGGAAGGCGGGGGAATGGAGGGGAAGATGGGGGAATGGATCGGAAGGTGGCCCTACCTTGCCTTCTCCCACCTTCCCCCACCTTCCCCTCCATTCCCCCGCCTTCCCCCACCTTCCCCAGCTTCCCCCACATTCCCCCAACTTCGGGAATGCGGGGGAAGGTAGGGGGGAGGAGGGGGAAGGTGGGGGATGATGGGGGAATGGAGGGGAAGTTGGGGGAATGGATCGGAAGGTGGCCCTACCTTGCCTTCTCCCACCTTCCCCCACCTTCCCCTCCATTCCCCCGCCTTCCCCGACCTTCCCCAGCTTCCCCCACATTCCCCCAACTTCGGGAATGCGGGGGAAGGTAGGGGAAGGTGGGGGATGATGGGGGAATGGAGGGGAAGATGGGGGAATGGATCGGAAGGTGGCCCTACCTTGCCTTCTCCCACCTTCCCCCACCTTCCCCTCCATTCCCCCGCCTTCCCCCACCTTCCCCCAACTTCCCCCACATTCCCCCAACTTCGGGAATGCGGGGGAAGGTAGGGGGAGGAGGGGGAAAGCGGGGGATGATGGGGGAATGGAGGGGAAGATGGGGGAATGGATCGGGAAGGTGGCCCTACCTTGCCTTCTCCCACCTTCCCCCACCTTCCCCTCCATTCCCCCGCCTTCCCCCACCTTCCCCCAGCTTCCCCCACATTCCCCCAACTTCGGGAATGCGGGGGAAGGTAGGGGAAGGTGGGGGATGATGGGGGAATGGAGGGGAAGATGGGGGAATGGATGGCAAGGTGTCCCTACCTTGCCTACTCCCACCTTCCCCCACCTTCCCCTCCATTCCCCCGCCTTCCCCCACCTCCCCCCTCCTCCCCCCTACCTTCCCCCGCATTCCCGAAGTTGGGGGAATGTGGGGGAAGTTGGGGGAAGGTGGGGGAAGGCGGGGGAATGGAGGGGAAGGTGGGGGAAGGTGGGAGAAGGCAAGGTAGGGCCACCTTGCCATCCATTCCCCCATCTTCCCCTCCATTCCCCCATCATCCCCCACCTTCCCCTACCTTCCCCCGCATTCCCGAAGTTGGGGGAATGTGGGGGAAGCTGGGGGAAGGTGGGGGAAGGCGGGGGAATGGAGGGGAAGGTGGGGGAAGGTGGGAGAAGGCAAGGTAGGGCCACCTTCCGATCCATTCCCCCATCTTCCCCTCCATTCCCCCATCATCCCCCACCTTCCCCCTCCTCCCCCCTACCTTCCCCCGCATTCCCGAAGTTGGGGGAATCTGGGGGAAGTTGGGGGAAGGTGGGGGGGAGGCGGGGGAATGGAGGGGAAGGTGGGGAAGGTGGGAGTAGGCAAGGTAGGGTCACCTTCTCATCCATTCCCCCATCTTCCCCGCCATTCCCCCATCATCCCCCACCTTCCCCTACCTTCCCCCGTATTCCCGAAGTTGGGGGAATGTGGGGGAAGTTGGGGGAAGGTGGGGGAAGGCGGGGGAATGGAGGGGAAGGTGGGGGAAGGTGGGAGTAGGCAAGGTAGGGTCACCTTGCCATCCATTCCCCCATCTTCCCCTCCATTCCCCCATCATCCCCCACCTTCCCCTACCTTCCCCCGCATTCCCGAAGTTGGGGGAATGTGGGGGAAGGCGGGGGAATGGAGGGGAAGATGGGGGAATGGATCGGAAGGTGGCCCTACCTTGCCTTCTCCCACCTTCCCCCACCTTCCCCTCCATTCCCCCGCCTTCCCCCACCTTCCCCAGCTTCCCCCACATTCCCCCAACTTCGGGAATGCGGGGGAAGGTAGGGGGGAGGAGGGGGAAGGTGGGGGATGATGGGGGAATGGAGGGGAAGTTGGGGGAATGGATCGGAAGGTGGCCCTACCTTGCCTTCTCCCACCTTCCCCCACCTTCCCCTCCATTCCCCCGCCTTCCCCGACCTTCCCCAGCTTCCCCAGTGGGGTCTAGCCCAGTTAAAAATCAAATTTTAGCGATCGGGTTCTCAAGGTTGTTGATGATGGTGGTCATGTTCATTTTGAACATAGAGTCCATAGGTGGGCGCGTAAAACGAATTTATTTGCGCACAGCCTAAAAAAAATCCCCCATCCACACAACCTTGCCTCCCCATTCCCCAGTTTGTGCACATAGCCTTTCCCACATCGTGTCCACCTATGCTAGGGTCACCGTTGAGGCCAGACGGCGTCGCATTTAAATCTCTTTTTTTAAATTTCATTTTTTCATCATCTGATGGTTAAAAAATTGCTGACGAACGTTCCGGGGTAGAATTTGATGGCGATAAAGCCTGTCTAATTCATTTTTTCATGAAAAATTCATTCTGATGGCGCGTTATAAAGAGTGGAAAACCGAAATCGGCGAGTTTTCATGAGCATATGCAAACTCGACATTTTAATTCAAGAGCGCGACAAAGGTCCGGGAATTCAAATAACGTCTTTCCGATTTAAATTTTCCGTTCAGTATAGCTGGAACTTAATTTTCCAACCCCCGTAAGTTTAACTGTATATACTTATCGGAATTTGAATTACCGGACCTTTGTCGCGCTTTCCGCTGTCAGGTTTCCATATGCGATTTAATGGCTGGAAACTCGCCGATTTCGGTTTTTTACTCTTTTAATTCGCCATAAATCCATTCCGGTCCGATCTATGCAGGTCGCGTTTTACACTTTGAGAGAATTTCCGTTTTTGAAAATTTTTCTTGAAAAATGAATTCGACAGGTTCGCCATCAAATTCTGCCCCGGGAACATGGTCGCAAAATATTTGCATTGATAGATTCAAAGAAACAATTGAAATGGTGAATTAGGCGCGAAGGGGTCTGGTATTGCGAGGGGGTATCAAAACGGCAACGGATTATAAATATGTTGGGAGATGGCCTATGGCAACAAAAGTTGTATCATTGTTATCAGTGGGGATGTACGGTATTGTGCTACCGTAACCGTCGGGAATCGCGAACTGATCATGGTCATGGTTGAATGAAAATAATCAGTTCGCGATTCCCGACGGTTACGTTAGCACAATACCGTACACTCCCACTGATTACAATGATACAACTTTTGTTGACATAGGCCATCTCCCAACAGATTTAAGATCCGTTGCCGTTTTGATTGTTGTCGTTTTGATCGTTGCCGTTCTGATACCTCCCCGGTATTGTGCGTATAAAATGTACTTGCATAAGAAAAAGACACGATGCTCCAAAGAACGGAAGTCCCTCAAAGTCTAGATCTCGCCCCGCCTCTCGATTGTCTCTCCACTGCCTCTCCCTAACCCGGCTGACCTTCGCCACGCGCTATTAGATATAAAAGAGATCGGCATAGTTTCTGAACCATGCAAAACCAGAAATAGTCTCTTCTACAAATAAAACAAGTGACTTTTATACGCTCAATATCAATACAAAATGACTATGTCCATCGTCATCAGCTTAGTCGAAAACCTTAGAAAAGTGCGATGTTATTGTTATAAATAAAATAAGAAGTTATAATATTATTAGAAGTTATATTTTGTTAGTGATACAAAATCAATTAAATGTTTATTGTTCGTTTCATTTTCTTGTCATGTTGTAATCGATATGTAAATATTGTATGTTATGAGAATAAAGAAGTTAATTGATGTATAAAACATTTAAATGTGTAATAAACATAAATGGAATTGGAATAAAAGCAAGCAAATAAAGGGCTAAACTTTTACTGGTCGAGCCAAATTATTGGCCAAATTATTGGCCCCACTTGAAAAGTTGAGCCATTAATTTGGACTAAAGTTTAGCGAAAAGTTTAGTGGGGCCATTATTATGACCAAATTATTGGCCCCACTTGAAAAGTTGAGCCATTAATTTGGACTAAAGTTTAGCGAAAAGTTTAGTGGGGCCATTATTTTGACCAAATTAATGGCTCAACTTTTCAAGTGGGGCTTGTCTGGTAGCCTAATTCGAGACTCAACTTTTAGCAAATTATTGGCCCCACTTTGACCAAATTATTGGCCCCCCTAAAAATGCGGAGTGGGGGAATGGATAGGAAGGTGGCACTACCTTGCCTTCTCCCACCTTCCCCCACCTTCCCCTCCATTCCCCCGCCTTCCCCCACCTTCCCCCAGCTTCCCCCACATTCCCCCAACTTCGGGAATGCGGGGGAAGGTAGGGGAAGGTGGGGGATGATGGGGGAATGGAGGGGAAGCTGGGGGAATGGATCGGAAGGTGGCCTTACCTTGCCTTCTCCCACCTTCCCCCACCTTCCCCTCCATTCCCCCGCCTTCCCCACCTTCCCCCAACTTCCCCCACATTCCCCCAACTTCGGGAATGCGGGGGAAGGTAGGGGGAGGAGGGGGAAGGTGGGGGATGATGGGGGAATGGAGGGGAAGATGGGGGCCTACCTTCCCCCGCATTCCCGAAGTTGGGGGAATGTGGGGGAAGTTGGGGGAAGGTGGGGGAAGGCGGGGGAATGGAGGGGAAGGTGGGGGAAGGTGGGAGAAGGCAAGGTAGGGCCACCTTGCCATCCATTCCCCCATCTTCCCCTCCATTCCCCCATCATCCCCCACCTTCCCCTACCTTCCCCCGCATTCCCGAAGTTGGGGGAATGTGGGGGAAGCTGGGGGAAGGTGGGGGAAGGCGGGGGAATGGAGGGGAAGGTGGGGGAAGGTGGGAGAAGGCAAGGTAGGGCCACCTTCCGATCCATTCCCCCATCTTCCCCTCCATTCCCCCATCATCCCCCACCTTCCCCCTCCTCCCCCCTACCTTCCCCCGCATTCCCGAAGTTGGGGGAATCTGGGGGAAGTTGGGGGAAGGTGGGGGGGAGGCGGGGGAATGGAGGGGAAGGTGGGGAAGGTGGGAGTAGGCAAGGTAGGGTCACCTTCTCATCCATTCCCCCATCTTCCCCGCCATTCCCCCATCATCCCCCACCTTCCCCTACCTTCCCCCGTATTCCCGAAGTTGGGGGAATGTGGGGGAAGTTGGGGGAAGGTGGGGGAAGGCGGGGGAATGGAGGGGAAGGTGGGGGAAGGTGGGAGTAGGCAAGGTAGGGTCACCTTGCCATCCATTCCCCCATCTTCCCCTCCATTCCCCCATCATCCCCCACCTTCCCCTACCTTCCCCCGCATTCCCGAAGTTGGGGGAATGTGGGGGAAGGCGGGGGAATGGAGGGGAAGATGGGGGAATGGATCGGAAGGTGGCCCTACCTTGCCTTCTCCCACCTTCCCCCACCTTCCCCTCCATTCCCCCGCCTTCCCCCACCTTCCCCAGCTTCCCCCACATTCCCCCAACTTCGGGAATGCGGGGGAAGGTAGGGGGGAGGAGGGGGAAGGTGGGGGATGATGGGGGAATGGAGGGGAAGTTGGGGGAATGGATCGGAAGGTGGCCCTACCTTGCCTTCTCCCACCTTCCCCCACCTTCCCCTCCATTCCCCCGCCTTCCCCGACCTTCCCCAGCTTCCCCAGTGGGGTCTAGCCCAGTTAAAAATCAAATTTTAGCGATCGGGTTCTCAAGGTTGTTGATGATGGTGGTCATGTTCATTTTGAACATAGAGTCCATAGGTGGGCGCGTAAAACGAATTTATTTGCGCACAGCCTAAAAAAAATCCCCCATCCACACAACCTTGCCTCCCCATTCCCCAGTTTGTGCACATAGCCTTTCCCACATCGTGTCCACCTATGCTAGGGTCACCGTTGAGGCCAGACGGCGTCGCATTTAAATCTCTTTTTTTAAATTTCATTTTTTCATCATCTGATGGTTAAAAAATTGCTGACGAACGTTCCGGGGTAGAATTTGATGGCGATAAAGCCTGTCTAATTCATTTTTTCATGAAAAATTCATTCTGATGGCGCGTTATAAAGAGTGGAAAACCGAAATCGGCGAGTTTTCATGAGCATATGCAAACTCGACATTTTAATTCAAGAGCGCGACAAAGGTCCGGGAATTCAAATAACGTCTTTCCGATTTAAATTTTCCGTTCAGTATAGCTGGAACTTAATTTTCCAACCCCCGTAAGTTTAACTGTATATACTTATCGGAATTTGAATTACCGGACCTTTGTCGCGCTTTCCGCTGTCAGGTTTCCATATGCGATTTAATGGCTGGAAACTCGCCGATTTCGGTTTTTTACTCTTTTAATTCGCCATAAATCCATTCCGGTCCGATCTATGCAGGTCGCGTTTTACACTTTGAGAGAATTTCCGTTTTTGAAAATTTTTCTTGAAAAATGAATTCGACAGGTTCGCCATCAAATTCTGCCCCGGGAACATGGTCGCAAAATATTTGCATTGATAGATTCAAAGAAACAATTGAAATGGTGAATTAGGCGCGAAGGGGTCTGGTATTGCGAGGGGGTATCAAAACGGCAACGGATTATAAATATGTTGGGAGATGGCCTATGGCAACAAAAGTTGTATCATTGTTATCAGTGGGGATGTACGGTATTGTGCTACCGTAACCGTCGGGAATCGCGAACTGATCATGGTCATGGTTGAATGAAAATAATCAGTTCGCGATTCCCGACGGTTACGTTAGCACAATACCGTACACTCCCACTGATTACAATGATACAACTTTTGTTGACATAGGCCATCTCCCAACAGATTTAAGATCCGTTGCCGTTTTGATTGTTGTCGTTTTGATCGTTGCCGTTCTGATACCTCCCCGGTATTGTGCGTATAAAATGTACTTGCATAAGAAAAAGACACGATGCTCCAAAGAACGGAAGTCGCTCAAAGTCTAGATCTCGCCCCGCCTCTCGATTGTCTCTCCACTGCCTCTCCCTAACCCGGCTGACCTTCGCCACGCGCTATTAGATATAAAAGAGATCGGCATAGTTTCTGAACCATGCAAAACCAGAAATAGTCTCTTCTACAAATAAAACAAGTGACTTTTATACGCTCAATATCAATACAAAATGACTATGTCCATCGTCATCAGCTTAGTCGAAAACCTTAGAAAAGTGCGATGTTATTGTTATAAATAAAATAAGAAGTTATAATATTATTAGAAGTTATATTTTGTTAGTGATACAAAATCAATTAAATGTTTATTGTTCGTTTCATTTTCTTGTCATGTTGTAATCGATATGTAAATATTGTATGTTATGAGAATAAAGAAGTTAATTGATGTATAAAACATTTAAATGTGTAATAAACATAAATGGAATTGGAATAAAAGCAAGCAAATAAAGGGCTAAACTTTTACTGGTCGAGCCAAATTATTGGCCAAATTATTGGCCCCACTTGAAAAGTTGAGCCATTAATTTGGACTAAAGTTTAGCGAAAAGTTTAGTGGGGCCATTATTATGACCAAATTATTGGCCCCACTTGAAAAGTTGAGCCATTAATTTGGACTAAAGTTTAGCGAAAAGTTTAGTGGGGCCATTATTTTGACCAAATTAATGGCTCAACTTTTCAAGTGGGGCTTGTCTGGTAGCCTAATTCGAGACTCAACTTTTAGCAAATTATTGGCCCCACTTTGACCAAATTATTGGCCCCCCTAAAAATGCGGAGTGGGGGAATGGATAGGAAGGTGGCACTACCTTGCCTTCTCCCACCTTCCCCCACCTTCCCCTCCATTCCCCCGCCTTCCCCCACCTTCCCCCAGCTTCCCCCACATTCCCCCAACTTCGGGAATGCGGGGGAAGGTAGGGGAAGGTGGGGGATGATGGGGGAATGGAGGGGAAGCTGGGGGAATGGATCGGAAGGTGGCCTTACCTTGCCTTCTCCCACCTTCCCCCACCTTCCCCTCCATTCCCCCGCCTTCCCCACCTTCCCCCAACTTCCCCCACATTCCCCCAACTTCGGGAATGCGGGGGAAGGTAGGGGGAGGAGGGGGAAGGTGGGGGATGATGGGGGAATGGAGGGGAAGATGGGGGAATGGATCGGAAGGTGGCCCTACCTTGCCTTCTCCCACCTTCCCCCACCTTCCCCTCCATTCCCCCGCCTTCCCCCACCTTCCCCCAACTTCCCCCACATTCCCCCAACTTCGGGAATGCGGGGGAAGGTAGGGGGGGGAGGGGAAAGTGGGGGATGATGGGGGAATGGAGGGGAAGGTGGGGGAATGGATGGGAAGGTGACCCTACCTTGCCTACTCCCACCTTCCCCTACCTTCCCCTCCATTCCCCCGCCTTCCCCCACCTTCCCCCAGCTTCCCCCACATTCCCCCAACTTCGGGAATGCGGGGGAAGGTAGGGGAAGGTGGGGGATGATGGGGGAATGGAGGGGAAGCTGGGGGAATGGATCGGAAGGTGGCCTTACCTTGCCTTCTCCCACCTTCCCCCACCTTCCCCTCCATTCCCCCGCCTTCCCCACCTTCCCCCAACTTCCCCCACATTCCCCCAACTTCGGGAATGCGGGGGAAGGTAGGGGGAGGAGGGGGAAGGTGGGGGATGATGGGGGGAATGGAGGGGAAGATGGGGGAATGGATCGGAAGGTGGCCCTACCTTGCCTTCTCCCACCTTCCCCCACCTTCCCCTCCATTCCCCCGCCTTCCCCCACCTTCCCCCAACTTCCCCCACATTCCCCCAACTTCGGGAATGCGGGGGAAGGTAGGGGGAGGAGGGGGAAAGTGGGGGATGATGGGGGAATGGAGGGGAAGATGGGGGAATGGATGGGAAGGTGACCCTACCTTGCCTATCCCCTCCATTCCCCCGCCTTCCCCCACCTTCCCCCAACTTCCCCCACATTCCCCCAACTTCGGGAATGCAGGGGATGGTAGGGGAAGGTGGGGGATGATGGGGGAATGGAGGGGAAGATGGGGGAATGGATGGGAAGGTGACCCTACCTTGCCTACTCCCACCTTCCCCCACCTTCCCCTCCATTTCCCCGCCTTCCCCCACCTTCCCCCACCTTCCCCCACATTCCCCCAACTTCGGTAATGCGGGGGAAGGTAGGGGGAGGAGGGGGAAGGTGGGGGATGCTGGGGGAATGGAGGGGAAGATGGGGGAATGGATCGGAAGGTGGCCCTACCTTGCCTTCTCCCACCTTCCCCCACCTTCCCCTCCATTCCCCCGCCTTCCCCCACCTTCCCCCAACTTCCCCCACATTCCCCCAACTTCGGGAATGCGGGGGAAGGTAGGGGGGGAGGGGAAAGTGGGGGATGATGGGGGAATGGAGGGGAAGGTGGGGGAATGGATGGGAAGGTGACCCTACCTTGCCTACTCCCACCTTCCCCTACCTTCCCCTCCATTCCCCCGCCTTCCCCCACCTTCCCCCAGCTTCCCCCACATTCCCCCAACTTCGGGAATGCGGGGGAAGGTAGGGGAAGGTGGGGGATGATGGGGGAATGGAGGGGAAGCTGGGGGAATGGATCGGAAGGTGGCCTTACCTTGCCTTCTCCCACCTTCCCCCACCTTCCCCTCCATTCCCCCGCCTTCCCCACCTTCCCCCAACTTCCCCCACATTCCCCCAACTTCGGGAATGCGGGGGAAGGTAGGGGGAGGAGGGGGAAGGTGGGCGATGATGGGGGGAATGGAGGGGAAGATGGGGGAATGGATCGGAAGGTGGCCCTACCTTGCCTTCTCCCACCTTCCCCCACCTTCCCCTCCATTCCCCCGCCTTCCCCCACCTTCCCCCAACTTCCCCCACATTCCCCCAACTTCGGGAATGCGGGGGAAGGTAGGGGGAGGAGGGGGAAAGTGGGGGATGATGGGGGAATGGAGGGGAAGATGGGGGAATGGATGGGAAGGTGACCCTACCTTGCCTACTCCCACCTTCCCCTACCTTCCCCTCCATTCCCCCGCCTTCCCCCACCTTCCCCCAACTTCCCCCACATTCCCCCAACTTCGGGAATGCAGGGGATGGTAGGGGAAGGTGGGGGATGATGGGGGAATGGAGGGGAAGATGGGGGAATGGATGGGAAGGTGACCCTACCTTGCCTACTCCCACCTTCCCCCACCTTCCCCTCCATTTCCCCGCCTTCCCCCACCTTCCCCCACCTTCCCCCACATTCCCCCAACTTCGGTAATGCGGGGGAAGGTAGGGGGAGGAGGGGGAAGGTGGGGGATGCTGGGGGAATGGAGGGGAAGATGGGGGAATGGATCGGAAGGTGGCCCTACCTTGCCTTCTCCCACCTTCCCCCCACCTTCCCCTCCATTCCCCCGCCTTCCCCCACCTTCCCCCAACTTCCCCCACATTCCCCCAACTTCGGGAATGCGGGGGAAGGTAGGGGGAGGAGGGGGAAGGTGGGGGATGATGGGGGAATGGAGGGGAAGATGGGGGAATGGATGGGAAGGTGACCCTACCTTGCCTACTCCCACCTTCCCCCACCTTCCCCTCCATTCCCCCGCCTTCCCCCACCTTCCCCCAACTTCCCCCACCTTCCCCCAACTTCGGGAATGCGGGGGGAGGTAGGGGGAGGAGGGGGAAGGTGGGGGATGATGGGGGAATGGAGGGGAAGGTGGGGGAATGGATCGGAAGGTTGCCCTACCTTGCCTTCTCCCACCTTCCCCCACCTTCCCCTCCATTCCCCCGCCTTCCCCCACCTTCCCCCAACTTCCCC
>CALSFV010000616.1:0-19535 GCA_943737045.1 Parapristionchus giblindavisi
TTCCTCTTCTCTCTCCTCTCCTTCCTCTCCTCCCTCTCTCCCTCAATCTATCTCTTCCCCCTCCATCTCCGAATATGACTCGGATGATGAAAAGAGGACTTAAGAAAAGAAAATAAAAAGAGTAAAAGAGAAAATACTAAGAAGAAGAAAGAGAGAGAGGTTTTGTGTAGACTTCAATGGAAAGAAAGCGATACAAACATCATTTAGAGCTATAATTTAGTAAAAGTAAGACAATATATAGAGAAGGAGAGGGAAGGGAGGAATTAAAGGGAGGGAGAGAGGGGAGAGGGTGAGAGGGGAAGGGAGAGAGGGGAAGGGAGAGGAAGAGAGAAAGAGAGAAGAGAGGATAGGGTATATTGAGTGTACTGTGGTGAATAAGAATACTTCATTAGACATATATACAGAAAAGGGATACGGAGCAGAAAGATATAGAGGGAGGTTGAGGAGGGGAGAGGGGCGAGGGGAAGGGGAAAGGGGAAAGGGGGGGAGGGAGAGAGGCAGGGGAGGGGAGGAGAGGGGGGGAGAGGGGGGAGGTAGAATAGCATTCATCATAGGTAACACCTCGACAAGGATATAAACTGTACGAATAAAAATGAATGAATGAATATAATGGAGTTGTACTATATGATTTTATTCTTTGTGAAACCAAAAAGGTCGTGGACAAGATGATTCTCAAAATTTTTCGAAGGAGATCATCATCTACAGTTTAAATTGAATACCTAGACAGAAGACAAATGAATGTGAAAGAGAATGATGAATGAATGAATGAATGAGAGATATGATATTGAGAATAGAAGAGATATATTCATAGAAATATATGATGAATGAAAAGTATTGAATAGAATGAATGAAGATGTACAGAGATGGAAATGTCGTGTAGAGGACCTACTCGAATATCTACCCTCTCTCCTCCATCCCTCTCTCCCTCTCCCTCTCTCCCTCTCCCTCCCTCTCTCCCTCACTCCCTCTCCCTCCCTCTCCCTCCCTCTCTCCCTCTCCCTCCCTCTCCCTCCCTCTCTCCCTCTCCCTCTCCCTCTCTCCCTCTCTCCCCTCTACATCTCCTGTCCATCTAAGGTGTCGTATGTAGTCGTTGGAATGAAATAGATTCGATTAGAGAGGAACCAGAGTGAAAGAGATTGACACTACTACAGAGATCTAAGTAGAGGAGAGGTAGAGGAGGAGAGGGAGGGGGGAGGAAAGAGGAGAGGGAGGAGAAGGAGGGAGAGAGGAGAGAAGAGAGGGAGGGGGAGAGGGAGGGAGAGAGGAGAGAGGAGAGGGAGGAGGAGTAGAGGGGGAGCGATATATCCATAAAGTCTACAATCATGTGTAATGCATTGAAAAGTGACCTGAAAGGGGAAGGAATCATAATATATCTCAGACTTTCATCTTATATCTCTATGTTTCCTCTCACCATCTCTCTCTTTCTCTCTACCTTTTCTGTTGTTCTTTCATTCTTTTTCTCAAACTAGTGAATACATGAAAATTTGATGCCTTCTGATTTGTTAGTTGTCTTTGTCTTTTCTCTTGAATAATATAAATGAATATATGGATTGAATGTATAATAGTACATTTATTGATTGATACATTGACATTCATTCCTTTATTCATACATCAATGAGCACATCAATAGTATAATACGAACTATGACAATAATATTAATGATTGATTTGAGTTCAATATTGATTTTATCTTCCATATATACCGTATCCTCCTGATCCATACATTCCAGGCATACCGTATCCTCCCATATAACCACCGTAACCTCCAAATCCTAATCCATATCCCATTCCACCGTAACCCATTCCACCGTAACCCATTCCACCCATTCCGTATCGAGGCCATCCAACATTCATTGTATATGCTTTGAATCCACCATTTCCAGTAGGGACAACTATTTGAGATGAAGAAATATTGATGAGAAATATCTGAATAATATGAAATTATTATTCTATTCTTATTACTTTTTATTACACTTGTTTATTATTTCTCTTTTATTTAAATAATAAATGAGTTTTGGAATGAATATATTATCTATGGCTTGATATACAGTAAAGATGATACCATAATAGTAAATAGAAGAGAGTAGATTGAATATATTCCATTCATTATAATGGAGGCTTCAATATGATTTATGATCATGAAATCGTATCAATATTATTATTATTATTCGTACTCAGATACACGAAAATAACATAATTTCTATGATGACCTTTAAAGACACGCCTAATTTTTCTCTCTGCTCTGACAACATTCTCTCGTAAACAAAGAAAGCGAGAGAGAATTAACAGAGCGGATCATGAAATTAGACCGTGATGTGCCTTTAAAGAACAAAAAAAAGATTGAGAGTGTATAAAAAAGGTAAGGATCAAGAGATGAGATAGATAGTAGAATGACGTGTTTATTGTACTCCATTCACTATGACAATTATAGATCTATTTATATATATCTCCATTCCTCTTTCAATTCTGTTCAATCATCGATAGAGGTCATATGCCATGTGACAGATCATTATATCAACAAAGGAAAAAAGTTATATTTTTTCAGTTCTCATCTTCTTTCGAATCGATAATATTCGGATGTAGTCAGATTCTGATGCTAAAGATTTAAATTGATCGAATATACATATATGTATCAGGGCTGTGCATTTTACGTTTTACGATTTTACGAATTTTACGATTTTACGACTTTTTTCGTTAAATTTTTACGTCGTAAAATTTTACGAAAGTTCAAAATTTAACGAAACGAGTAAAAATGGCAAAAAAACTGATTAATTGGTGGAATTATTTTCAAAAATTGGCTGAACATCAATATTTGGGGATAGATTGTATTATATACATAAATTAATTCAAGTTTTTAGCTGACCCTTGCATAAGAGAGTCGTTAGATATATGTAAGAAGATTGGTGGATTTCGTATCTTTTATCACGAAAAATATTGAGGTCAATTTCTTAAAATTTTGACTCTTAAAATTTTTACGAAAATTTTACGAATTTTACGAATTTTACGAGAAAATAAGTCGTAAAATTACGTTTCACGAAAATTTTACGAAAAAGATTTTACGCACAGCCCTGATATGTATACTCATATTGTCCGTATAAAATGTACTTGCATCAGAAAATGACAAACTGTATGTAAATAGAGAAACAACGGGCATTTGCATACAGTTGCACTCTCTCGTCTAACTCTCGATTTCCCCCGCGCCACTCTCGACAACGTGAGGGGTTTTTTTCTTAATGAAAAAAAAAGTTCAAAATTACGTTAATAGTAGCAATCGTTTAGCTGGTTGGGACGCAATAATACGCCATAGTAGCCAAAAATATTGGTTAAGTCTGAATAGTTTTCCTAACATTGTCAAAATTATCTCACCATTATAAAAATTTGAATTTCCACGTAATTTGAAAACGAATTTTGGGAAAACCATTCAAACTCAACCAAGAATTTTGGTTTATGACTCGTATTGTAGCCTCCCTACCAGTTAAATTATCGCTCATATAAAGGCTATTCCGCATTTTGCCTAGTAAAGACCAATATATTTACCAAAATAAAATCATTTTAAAATCTTCACACATGTTTTTACGACTCTCCACTTGAAAATATCTAATATCCACCATCCAATTCAAGGTTTTCAAACTACCCATCACTCATTTGGTGGTTTGTTTTATGTTGTACTGAGATTGTACATTGAGATCATTTATGATTGAAGACTTGATCCAGTCACAATCTTTCATGTAGTCAAGATAAATAAATACTATTTCGATTGGATAACTACCATATTCCATATAATCCATGCTCATTCTTCCACCTTTCTCGTTTTTTTTTCATTTTCCAATTTCTGTACACTGTATAAAGGACTGAAATATGTATGAATATTAACCTGTTTCGCCCCCCCCCCCCTCCGCATTTGAGATATGCTGACAGGATAAAGTATTAGTACTATTATTAGTATTATTCTCTGCAATTTATCCTCTTCACGAAATCAAACCCAATCTGAAGACTTTATCAATCGATTAATCTTTTTTCGAATATTAATTTATAATAAGAAAACGATGTATTGATCAATTAATTATTTCCTTTTCTGATGAAAATAATGTTGTAGAGAGAGATTGATCTTTACAAAAGTTAAAAGATGAATAATGTTTATAGTTGAATAATGAAATCTAATATGTATCTATTGAATGATTGGCCTTGAGGGTTATAATCTTGTATTGAAATGAAGATATAGATAGAGTGGACAATAGGGATTATATCAATGGTATGAGTATATTATCTATCGAGTATTAGTTACCACTCCCTCCATATATCATTACTCCACTATGAATACTATTCTTCTTCTACTACTACTTATATTATCATATTCGAATATCATATCATCAATGCCTATTATCTTTTCTCCTTATCCTAATTCATTTCCACTCCCTCCTACATCATATATGAATGGTGCTAATATGTATGGAATCAATACTGGATATAATCAATATGGAGGATTACTTGGAAGTTCATATTCTATGAATGGATTCAATGGTTTATATGGACTAAATGGAATGAATGGAATGAATTCTCTATCTTATCCATATAATACATATCCATACAATATGTTGGGTGGATATGGTAATTTCCCTGGAACACTTGGATTATATGGTTGATTGATTGAATCAGGTTCATTATTTCATTATAATCATTCCATTCTTATTGTATTTATTATAGAATCAATAGAATCAAATGGAATATTTCGATCTATTTTAACTATCATCAAGTTCTCATTAATTGCTCAATATATCATTTCTTTTCTTCTTTTTTGTTGACCAAACCAGGAAGTTACATATCACATTGTATATATTGTATATTACTCATAAAGCTTTCTTAGTCATCATCAAAAAGTATTGATTATAAAATGTTGATTTTTAAACAAATGAATTGTCATATTGTATTCAAAAGTGAACTTCTCCTAGATACACAAGGAGATGAAAAGAAAAGACATAGGAAAAGATATTACGACATGATTTCTCTCTTCAATCGTCGATTCAGCCAAGATGATAGAGGAATGAATCATCTCTTTCAGTAACAGAACCCTCAATACCACTCCCGAATGAGGAACTCGAATGAACTCCAAATGAGAGTTCTTCTTTCCTTTTATACCCCATATCCACCGTGCGCATTCAATCCGTCTGCGTATTGATTGTGATCTACCCCCTACTCTCCTTACTCTCTATGGTCTTCACTCTGCTCTCACGCTGACAGAGGATCTTCCTTTCTTGCCAAAAATCAAAGAGTTGAAATCAGTTGTATTTCATAGAGCATGATAGAAATAGGTAGTCACTCTCGTACCAAATAATTCTTTTAACACGTCGTACCGAGATTTAGTATTCAAGACTAATTGTAAGAAGGTATGCACCAGTTTCAACGGAAACGATTCCGAAGGAGACCCATATGGGTGGTTAGCGTTGGGATGGCCAAAAGTGGTTTCGAAAGCGGACCTACTATTTAATCGATTTTTCACAAATGGTACGCCCAAATACGAAAATATTCAAAAATATACTTCCGAATTTTTATTTTATTTTATCCGAAAAAAAAAATAATATTTTGTGTTACTTGCTTCGAAGTGTAGCTCTGTTCAAAGGCATTTTCATGACCTCTGGTTTGTTTATATCGATAGAGCTCAAAAAAAAGAGCGGGGGTCATACTTGTGACACTTTTTCGGCAAAACGCACCAGAAGCGAGAAATTCGAGCTCAAAGTTGGCACTTCACCTTACCGACCCGGTGTATTGAGCCCCAAAATGAAAATTGCATAATGAGACTTTGGGGGCTTGTAGGGCATGGCTAGAAATATCCAAAAATGATCCTAACTCATTTCACCATTTTCCCTTTTTTCTCATTCTCAGCTCGATTCTCTCGTGACAGGCGTGATGTCCGTCGAATGACGATAAAAAAAATTAAAATGTAGTTAAGAAATCTTTAAAAAAAATAGCAAACACATTTTGACGGGTGGGGGAGAGGGGATTGAACCAGTGGGGGTTATTGTCAAATGAGATATCGATTGAAAATATCGATTAGTAGGTTTGCGGTGCAACTTTTGAAACCCCTTTTGGCCATCCTCCTTCAACCCTAACCGCCCATATGGTCGCTTTCGGAATCGTTTCCATCGCAACTGGTGCTTCCCTTGTAATATTTGAAAGAGCAAAAACTATAGTATGAGATTATTTGTGATGACATCTCTAACGTAATAGTAATTTATATTATAGTGTATAGTGCAGATATTATAGTCTAAAATATACATAGCAGGTAGTAAAAAATTTCGCTCTTTCTAAATTATTTTATTTTTTTATTTTTAATTACTTCCATGTTAACGTTGTCAGCACAAGCAGATCGGAGTGTGTGTAAAACATATTTCGAATAAAAATGCAAAAATGTGCAATCATCAAATTTCAGAACAAAAATCATGCTATAAAATATAATTCAATCAATGTTCTTTATGCACTTTAGTTATACTGTAGTTGTTCTTCCACTTAAGACCCTTCGTTTTACTTTGATTGATTCTTTTTAATTTTTTTCAATTGCAGGAAGGAGTTTTTGCGTGTAGTTTGATACTTATTTGCATTTTCACTTTTATATTGATTTAGTGACCGATATAATTCAAATTATTGTTCTTCTTACTGTGTTTAAATGCTAATTTACTCTGAATCTTTGACGTTTCTACTAATCGTAACTCTTAAATGTTTGCGATAGTGCCTCGTTACTATTTGATTGTATCTAGAACTCTAACTCTGCCTACTATTTCTCTTCATTCAAAAGAGAGAGAGAGTACACTCTTTCCCCTCTTTCTCTTCTCTTTCACCCTCTCAACTTCTCTAGTGACAGCCTTCAATCGATTGGTCCTTCTCTTTCTCCCCTCTATCTCCTCCCTTCTCCCTTCTTTTCTCTTCATTCATAAATACCACTATTCTCTCTTCTGGCTCCATCCTTCAAACACGAAGCTCACTTACGTAGATGCATAGATATATGACTCATTTCTTCATTCCCCTCCCCTTTTCATTTCATTTCTTGTCAAGTAGGATAGTGACTACTTATTGATTGTTTGTACATGGCTTATCGTAGACTCTCATCATGAGAGGGGATAGAATCATCATCTTCCCTTCATATTCTTCTCTTTTATCATTTCTATCGCTCCTCCCCTTCAATTCTTCCACTTTTCTTCTTCCTTTTCTCTTGTTTATCCTCAATACACTCAATCAATTCTTCTTTTCCTTTTTAGACTCATTTCATTTCATTCTTTCAGGTATCCTACCATGGGGAAGGATAAAAAGGAAGGAGATCTAAATGATCTCAAAAAGGAGGTCAGTCTAATCTATAATTATTAATTTAAAAATACTTAAATAGATATAAATAATGTTGTATTCAGGTCAAAATGGACGAGCACGTCATTCCCATGGAGGAATTGGCGAATCGTTTCTCTACTAGTATTGAATCGGTAAGTATATAGATAGATGATACTGTAAAGTGGAAGTTTTTACTCGAATGAAGAGAGTGAATTGAATTGAGTGTCACAATGGTAGAATGTAACTAGATCGGAAATAGTCTATGAGTGAGATAGAGAATGAAGATACCGTTAATAGATATATACTATAAATAGAATGAGGAGTTAATGACAACCTGTTGTCTATTTTAAGATTAAGATGAAAGGGAAAAGCTATGAATAGATTGATGACGTCTTATCATTGATAAGAATAGTTTAAAGACTCTCTCTTATTCCCCTTATCTATCATCTATATCTATAGTGTCTTTTATCTCTTATGTATTCAATGTGTAGCTGAAAGAAGGAAGGAAGATGTAAGAGAAGAAGTAGAGAGAGGGAGAGAGAGAGAGAGAGGAAGGGAGGGAGAGAGGGAGGGGAGGGGGAGGGAGAGATGGAGAGAGAGGGAGGGGAGGGGGATTGGTCTTCTGAATGCCTTCTCTTATGTGTACTCTCTCTTCTCTCTCCATCTGATCGATTCCGTGATGACGTAGAGAGACTGAAGGACGTTGAGTGACGATAGAAGAAGGAGAAGAAGTAGAAGTAGAGGGAAAGGGAGAAGTAGAGGGAGAGGGAGAGGGAGAAGTAGAAGTAAAGGGAGAGGAAAAGAAAGGAATGGATAGTTACCAGATGTAGTCATTTGTATAGAGGAGAAGAAGCATTCTCCCATCAAAGAATACATTGATTAGAATGTCTTGAAGTATAGATAGAAATATAGGATTTATGTTATACAATCACAAAAATAAATGTATATCTCTAAGAAGAATTGATATGAATGAATGATCTATAGGGTTTAACTCGTGGAAAGGCAGCAGAATACTTAGCTAGAGATGGACCAAATGCTCTATCTCCTCCTCGTACAACTCCTGAATGGATTAAGTTCTGTAAGAATCTATTCGGTGGTTTCGCCCTTCTTCTATGGTGAGTATCATCTACAGTACTCCATGACATCTACAGTACCCTTATCATCTACAGTAATCCTTACCTTTCAGGGTGGGAGCCTTCCTTTGTTATGTTGCCTACTCTGTCGATTACTTCACCATGGAATATCCATCAAAGGATAACGTATGTGACCTATTGATTGACTCGATTGAACTACAGTAATCCTTTTTCAGCTCTATCTTGGTATTGTATTGATGTCTGTCGTTATCATCACTGGTTGCTTCCAATACTATCAGGAGAGCAAGTCATCTAAGATCATGGACTCATTCAAGAACATGGTTCCTACTGTAAGTCATAGATTACTGTAGATATGGGATGAATCAATATGATTACAGTATGCCATTGTTCATCGTGATGGACAAAAACAACAGATTCGTACTGAAGAATTAGTAGTAGGAGATATAGTAGAAGTGAAGGGAGGAGATCGTGTTCCTGCTGATATCAGAATCATTTCTGCTTTCGGATTCAAGGTATACTGTATCCCCTTCCCTGATCTACCGTAATCAATGAATATTCAGGTTGACAATTCATCATTGACAGGAGAATCAGAACCCCAATCACGTTCCCCTGAATGCACCAATGAGAATCCTCTTGAGACTAAGAATATTGCTTTCTTCTCTACAAATGCTGTTGAAGGAACTGCTAAGGGTATTGTCATCTATACTGGAGATAACACTGTCATGGGTATGTCCTACTGTACCCACCGTATTCCATATATACCGTAATCATTGTTATTCAGGTCGTATTGCTCATTTGGCATCAGGTCTAGATACAGGAATGACTCCAATTGCTCGTGAGATCGAACATTTCATTCATTTAATCACTGGAGTTGCTGTATTCCTTGGAGTTTCATTCTTCATAATTGCATTCATTCTTGGTTATCATTGGTTGACTGCTGTTGTTTTCCTTATCGGTTAGTTCATCTTCCTTCTCTCTTTAAGACTCCGCCCCTCTCTCTATTCTACAGTAACCATCTTCCTTATTCAGGTATCATTGTCGCTAATGTCCCTGAGGGTCTCATCGCTACTGTTACCGTATGTCTCACTCTTACTGCCAAGAGGTATTGTAATCAAATTGAATCGATCGATAATTGATTGATTACAATAACGATTCTTTCAGAATGGCCTCCAAGAACTGTCTGGTAAAGAATCTTGAAGCTGTAGAGACACTTGGATCAACATCTACTATTTGTTCTGATAAGACTGGAACTCTTACCCAGAACAGAATGACTGTTGCCCATATGTGGTGAGTGTGGTGTTGTATATGGTGCATTGAGTGAGGACGATGTATCCTAATGAATGTGTTGATTATAGGTATGATAAGGCAATTGAAGAATGTGATACAACAGAGAATCAATCTGGTATGGGAGGATCAAAGAAGAATGGAGGAACTGTTGTTGCATTGACTAGAGTTGCTGCTCTATGTAATAGAGCTGAATTCAAGGCTGGACAAGCTGATATACCTATCCTTAGGTTCATATTATCGATTCATTGATCTATCAATCAATAATCTATTGATTATAGACGTGAATGTACTGGAGATGCATCAGAGATTGCTCTACTCAAGTTTACTGAACTCTCATTGGGTAATGTTACTGGATATAGAGAGAAGAACCCTAAGGTCGCTGAGATTCCATTCAATTCAACCAATAAGTATCAGGTATACTGTAGATCATAATAAGTAATCAATAATGTACTGAATTGAAGGTATCGATTCATGATATCCCTGATCAAGAAGATTATCTTCTTGTAATGAAAGGAGCTCCTGAGAGAATTCTTGAGAGATGTTCTACTATTCTTCTTGATGGAAAAGAAGTTGAAATGGATGATAAACACAGGTGAGACTTGTATCTCTTATCAAGTAGATCAATCAATCAATCAATCAATCAATCAATGATATCATTGTAGATCTGATTTCGAGACAGCTTATCTTGAATTGGGAGGTATGGGAGAAAGAGTACTTGGATTCTGTGACTTTGTTCTTCCCAAGGACAAATTCCCCAAGGGATTCAAATTCGATACTGAAGAGGTATATATCTACCGTATCCTTTCATTCTACTGTAACCCTTCAATCTCTTAATTCAGGCAAACTTCCCTCTAGAAGGTCTTCGTTTCGTTGGTCTTATGTCTATGATTGATCCTCCTCGTGCTGCTGTACCTGATGCTGTTGCCAAGTGTAGATCAGCTGGTATCAAGGTACTGTAATCCATTCTCTCTCGGATACTCTAGCTATGATATACCGTAGTCCCTTCTCTCTCAGATACTGTATCTATGATATACCGTAGTCCCTTCTCTCTCAGATACTGTATCTATGATATACCGTAGTCCCTTCTCTCTCAGATACTGTATCTATGATATACCGTAGTCCCTTCTCTCTCAGATACTGTATCTATGATATACCGTAGTCCCTTCTCTCTCAGATACTATATCTATGATATACCGTAGTCCCTTCTCTCTCAGATACTGTATATATGATACACCGTAATCCCTTCTCTCTCAGATACTGTATCTATGATATACCGTAATCTGATCATTCAGGTCGTAATGGTAACTGGTGACCATCCCATCACTGCCAAGGCTATTGCTAAGTCTGTAGGAATTATCTCTGAAGGAACTGAAACTGTTGAAGATATTGCTATCCGTAGAGGAATTCCTGTTGAAGAGGTACGGTAGATATGATGATACTGTAGAGGAGAGGATGATATTGATTGATTGATATTTAGGTTAACCCCCGTGAAGCTAAGGCTGCTGTTATCCATGGATCTGATCTTAGAGAAATGAGTGAAGATCAACTTGCTGATGTAAGGAGATTATCGATTGATTGATCTACCATATCCATTCTATCAATCAATACTGAATGATATTGTAGATCATCCGCCATCATTCCGAGATTGTATTCGCTCGTACTTCTCCTCAACAGAAGCTCATGATTGTAGAAGGATTCCAGAAGCAAGGCCAAGTAAGAGAGATCAAAGATCAAAGATCAATCTAATCAATATTGATTGATTATAGATCGTAGCTGTAACTGGAGATGGTGTCAACGATTCACCTGCCCTTAAGAGAGCTGATATTGGTGTAGCTATGGGAATTGCTGGTAAGGGATAAGAGTACTGTAGATATACCGTACTCTCCCCTATCTACCGTAATCTAATGAATGATTGATTATAGGATCTGATGTATCTAAACAAGCAGCTGATATGATTCTTCTTGATGATAACTTTGCATCTATCGTAGTAGGAGTAGAAGAGGGTCGTCTTATCTTTGATAATCTCAAGAAATCGATTGCTTATACTCTAACATCTAATATTCCTGAGATTTCTCCTTTCCTCACTTATATTCTATTCGGTATTCCTCTCCCACTTGGAACTGTCACCATTCTATGTATTGATCTCGGAACTGACATGGTGAGTACCGTAATCTTCCCTCTTTCAATTGATCTTTGATCTCTTGTACCGTAATCTTCCCTCTCTCAATTGATCTTTGATCTCTTGTACCGTAATCCTCCCTCTCCCAATTGATCTTTGATCTCTTGTAGGTACCTGCTATATCTCTTGCATATGAAGAAGCAGAATCAGATATTATGAAACGTCGTCCTCGTGATCCTCTTCATGATAAACTTGTGAATGAAAGACTTATATCACTTGCTTATGGACAGATTGGAATGATCCAGGTATGTTCTTTGATCTTTGATCTTTGATCTCTCAATTGATTGATTCAGGCATCAGCTGGATTCTTCACATACTTCTGGATCATGGCTGATAATGGATTCTGGCCTAAAGATCTTTATCAACTAAGAGCTCAATGGGATTCTCGTGCTTATAATAATGTTCTTGATTCATATGGACAAGAATGGGTTAGTTGAGAGGATACAGTATCCTGACTATCGTCATGAGACCCAATGACTTATGATTCATTTCAGACTTATGCCAATAGAAAGATTCTGGAGTACACTTGTCAGACAGCATACTTCGTAACTATTGTAGTTGTACAATGGGCTGATTTGATCATCTCCAAGACTAGAAGAAACTCTCTTGTACAACAGGGTATGCTAGATTACTGTATCATGATTACTGTATTCATCTAGTCAATGATTACTCTACTAATTATTGATTGATTATATTTAGGAATGTCTAACTGGACTCTTAACTTCGGTCTTATCTTCGAGACAGCTCTTGCTGCCTTCATGTGCTATTGTCCTGGACTTGATAATGGACTTAGGTACAGTAATCCCTACCGTATATCACTTATATACAGTAATCCCTACCGTATTTCATTGATATACCGTAATCCCTACCGTATCTCATTAATCTACCGTAATCTTTCAGAATGTATGGTCTTCGTTTCTCATGGTGGTTCCCTGGACTTCCCTTCTCTATTCTTATCTTCATCTATGATGAAATCCGTCGTTATCTCATTCGTCGTTATCCAGGAGGATGGGTTGAAAGAGAAACTTATTATTAAATCATTCATTCCATCTCTACCATCTTCTCCCTTCTTATCTTACTGTAGAATCAACCCCCTTTTTAAACAATTCATACTTTTGTAAGCTTGTTTTATTGTAATCTCCTTTTGTAGTAACTAATGAAAGAGTATTGAATATAGTATTGATTGATTGATCTACCATCTGTTATGTTGAATGAATGAATGATTTACTCTGAATAAATAGTTGATTCTCTATATGTAATGGTTATCAAGACAAATGAATGAAGTCGATATTGAAGTTGTGGTGTCCGCTGGATTAGATAGATGATTTGAAATATTTTAAACTTGCCCCAGTGAATCAATAGTTTTAGTTTCTGTGACGATCTCTTCTTTTATCAGATAACTCAACAACGACAATTAGAAAAGATTATAAAATCTATTCAGTTAATAAATCATGCCCCGTTTACTATGTTTAGAGAAGGAGAGATATGGGACTGTATATCATAATCATCTCTATGCCCCTAGGGGATGGTTAATCTCCCACCATGAACTCTCCCTCTCCTCATCCCTCATGGACCTAGTCTCTCTCTCACTCCCGTCCAAATCAGGCATACTACCAATTACGTATTACGCATACGAACGGAGGAAGAAGCTTCTTCCTATCCTCCCTCTCCCTCTCCCTCTCCATCTTCCCTCACTCTCCCTCTCCCTCTCCCTCTCCATCTACCATCCCTCCTTCTCTATTCTTCATCCTATATCTTTCTATTACTTCTATCTTCTATTCAATTCGATTCTTCTCTCATATTATCTATCTCTTCGACCATAATGAGACATTGACACGAAATGATCTCACCATTCTCTCCCTCACTCTCCCCTCCTCCCCCCCCTCCCCTCCCCTCCCTCTCCCTCTCCCTCTCCCTCTCCCCTCCCCTCCCCTCTCTCCATCTTCCTGCAGCTGCTTCTCCCCTCATTGTTTAGCTCTTCTGTCTTTTGACCTATGAAAGTGAAATGAGTCTCCCTTTCCTTTTCTATTCCTCCTCCCCTCTCTTCCCCTCTCCTCTCTCCCTTCCTCTCTCCTCCTCTCTCCTCCATCTCCCCTCCCCTCCCCTCCTCTCTCTCCTCTCATTCTCTTCATCTTCATAACTTCCTCTCTTAGTCATCACTATGGCTAGTAATATCCTCATCCAAGAGGCACTCTCTATGCCCCCAAACAGCCTTCCATTCTCTCCCTCTTGTACCCCATTCTCTCCCTCTCGGACCCCCTTCTCTCCCTCTCGGACCCCCTTCTCTCCCTCTCGGACCCCCTTCTCTCCCTCTCGGACCCCCTTCTCTCCCTCTCGGACCCCCTTCTCTCCCTCTCGGACCCCCTTCTCTCCCTCTCGGACCCCCTTCTCTCCCTCTCGGACCCCCTTCTCTCCCTCTTGGATCTACTCTCTCCCTCTTGTATCCTCCTTTCTCCCTCTCCCTCTCCATGGTTCAGTCGCTCTTTCTGATTCTCTCATTTGATAAACTGCCTTGTGACCATTTGAAGTGACTTCAATACTAATCTAAGTGGAAGGAGGGATTACAATTTCACTTCTCTTTCTGTCCTCCCTCTCCCTCCCCTTCCCCTTCCCCTCCCTCCCCCTCCCTCTCTCTCCCCCCCCCCCCCCCCCCCTCTCCCTCTCCCTCTCCCTCCCTCTACATATTGTATTCTTCTCTTCTCCATGATTTCTCCGTCTACTAAATCTTGTAATTCTTCTTCTCCTTGTTCATCTTCAGTCTCCATTTTCGCTTTCACAATCTCCCCCATTCGAAGTCCTCCTCTATCCCTCTTTCTCTCTCCCTCTCCCCTTCCCCTCTCCCTCTCCCTCTCCCCCTCCCTCCCTCCCCCTTTCCATCATCTAACCTGTCATATTCTCCATCTACGTGTACTTCATCTTCTCTATATACTTCTATTCAATACAATACTTCTATTCATTCTTTCATATTCTTCTATCTCTTCATATTATTAATCATTACTACAATAAATAGTTTATAAATACATTCTAATGCTAGTACCACAATTCGTCCATTTCTATTGGCTAACAAATACATTATTATTATTCGATGTTTAACTAATCATTATCGAAAAAATATTTATCTTTTAATCGCTAAAGATAATTGTATTATTTTCATGTAACACAAATGGAAAAAAGAAAAAAAGAAGATGATTGCTCTTCCATCATTAAATATAATATCTATCATCGAGATATCATTTAGTTCATTCCATTATAGATAACATGAATGATTATAATATTCTATTCATCCAACTTATTCATACATAGAATCATATTCAATTTCATTCATCTCCTTATCTATTCTATTCTTTCTTTATCTATATTCTCATATTCTCTCTCAGATATGGATTCAATTATTCTTCAATCTATTCATTATCATCATAATATTCAATCTCTCCATCTCTTTCTTCTATTCTCATGATCATTCCCTATTATACTATTCACCATCCATGTCTATCCATCTTCTATCCCTCCATCTTCCTCTTCCCCTCTCCCTCTCCCTCTTCCTCTCCCTCTCTCCCTCTCCCTCTTCCTCCCTCTCCCTCTTCCTCTCTCTCCCTCTTCCTCTCCCTCTTCCTCCCTCTCCCTCTCCGTCTCCCTCTCCCTCTCCCTCCATCTTATCGTCTCTCCCTCTTCTGAATAGCCTTCTCTTGCAGGGGAAGAGAGGACACCAAATTAATTTGAAGTCCAAAGAGGGAGAGAATTGATGGTATGAGTAGAGGAAGAGGGAGATGGAGAGGGAGAGGGAGAGAGTGAGGGAGAATTGATGATAGAAGGAAAGGAAGAAGGGGGAATATCGATGTTACTTCAACGTATTACTTTCATATCATATCATATGTTCCTTTCATTCCAAAGAACAAAATATTCTTTATTCCAATGAGTCCATTGTATATGTTGATTGATTATGTGTTCTATTCCTTATCTTCAATGAATCTATTCAATCTCTCATGAGAATTCTATAATGAGATACAAATGTGGTCATCTTTAGATTATAGTGTCCATAGGGAGATAGAGAGTTAGAGGGAGAGAGAGAGGGAAAGGGAGGGGATGGAGAGGGAGAGATAGTGAGAGGGAGAGGGAGAGGGAGACGGAGAGAGAGGGTGATGGAGAGAGGGAGAGAGAGAGAGAGAGGGGGGGAATGGGAGGGGAAGGAGAGAGAAGGAGAGATAGGGAGAGGGAGAGAGATGGAGAGAGAGGGAGAGTTAGAGGGAGAGGGATAGAGTATGTAACTAGTAGATAGTTGGTCATTCTTCTGATTTCATCTTCTTCGTATGTAAATGAATCTTGATCCTTCTATTCTTCTCATATTTTGTCATCTGAAAAAAGAGATGAAAGGAAGAATGAAAAGAGTGAATGAAATGATGATGAAGAGAATGAAGGAGAGGGAGAGGTAGAGAGGGAGAGGTAGAGAGGGAGAGGTAGAGAGGGAGAAGGAGAGGTAGAGAGGGAGAGGGAGAGAGGGAGAGAAGGAGAGGGAGAGAGGGAGAGGGAGAGAGGTACGGAGGGAGAGGGAGAGAGGGAGAGAAGGAGAGGGAGAGAGGGAGAGGGAGAGGTATAGTACAACTGAATTGATAATGAATTCATGATTAAATATTGAAATAGTTTGTATATCAATCCTCTTATAGTCTATCAATTTCATCTGTTGTACTCATATCGAATATGTACTATATCTAATTGTAAACATTATTATCATTTCAATTTAAACATCTCTTCATCTTTGTTATTTATAACTAACAAATTAATCAATATCACATACATATAAGACAGCGTATTTGAATGGAAAAATCATTCATCCCTTTCTTCTCGAGTTTTTTCTGTCCCCGGTCACCGCAAAAAAAAGTGAAGAATGATTCTGCCATTTTTTTGCTTGACAAGAACTGCAAAAAATTTCAAATACGCTGTCCTATATTTCAAATTCTTTTTTTCTGTTCATTATTTGTATGATATTATTCATGTCGAGTATTTATCATATTTGAATTGTTCACAGTATCAGAAGTTTACATTGTAATATCGATGATTATAATATATTACTCCATTCTATCCATTCTATTCATTCATATATTCATTCTCTTCTTATTCTCCATTTACTCTTTCATACTATCAGATTACTTCTAATGTACTTCTCTTTCTCTTCTTCCAATATTCTAAATGACCTCTTCTTCTTCCAATACTACTACTATATCCATCGCATTATCATTCATATCTATTCTCTTAGCTATATCATCTACAGTATCTCTCTATCTCTATCAATACATACAGTATCTCATTCTCTCATCTCGTTGTTTATATCTTTCAAATTCTTTTTAGACCGTGATCAATAAAATACACTACAGTACGATTACAGTAATCCCTTGATGATTTCAGAATGCCGTGTAAAGATTCTTCAGTTGTTCAAGAGAAGACTGCAAAGATAAAGAATTGGGTTAAGAATCGATTAGTAGAGGTATGTATATCTATCAACATATGGTAGACACCAAGAGATATCCAAACCCCCTCTCCCTCTCCTTCTCCTCCTCCCTCTCCCCCTCCCCCTCCCTCTCCCTCTCCCCCCCCCATCTCCTTCTCCTACCCCATCCCCATCTATCACTATCTCACTCCATCGGTCCATTTCTACACTTTTTCAACTTCTCTTAGTCTTCTTCATATCTTTTCTTACATATCAGTCTTCCTCTTCTATCCCTTACTCTAAATGCATAGGTCCATAGTATCCATACCCTTCTCTCCCTCTTGGGTCTCCCCTCCTCTCTCTCCCCTCCCCTCTCCCCTCCTCTCTCCCCTCCATATTCTCCTCTCTCCTCCTTCTTCTTCCATCAATTCTTCAATAGATAGAGGTCATATCTTCATCTACTATAATCTTCATTCATTCATTGATACTCTCTTCACCTAGTTTATATTCATATTGAAATGTTTATCTCTCACCTTTTACATTCTTTCAATTTCACAATAAATCATTTTTCTTTTTTTTTCCTTTTGTGCTCTAATTACAACTACCCTCCCCCTTATTCCTCCTCTTCCTCTCTCTTCCTCTTCTTTCCTACCTCTTTCTTCCTCTCTCTCCCTCTTCATCTTCCTCCCTCTCTCCTCCTCTCTCTTCCTCCCTCTTCCTCTCTCCTCTCCCCCTCCCTCTCCCTCTCTCCCCCTCTCCTTCCTCTCTCCCTCTTCCTCTTCCTCCCTCTCTCCTCCTCTCTCTTCCTCCCTCTTCCTCTCTCCTCTCCCCCTCCCTCTCCCTCCCTCCTCTCTCCTCCTCTCCTTCCCTCCCCCTCTCCCTCTTCCTCTCCCTCTTCTTCTCTTTGGTGATTCTTATTCAACCAGCTGGCACCTTCTACCATATATCTAATCTACTTACCATCATACCTCTTCTTCTTCCTTTAATTGTCTATTCTTCTTCTTTTTCTTCTTCATCATCATCATACATTATATCATCTTCATCTTCATCCATATGTCTCTTTCTTCTCTTTCTTCTTCTCCCATTACTTCAATTTGTTCACACAATTCCTCTAGGTTGACCTCCACTTCATTCTTTCTTTCTTTCCACCCATCCTCCCTCTCTCCTCCCTTCCCCTCCCTCTCTCCCCCTCCCCCTCTCCCCCTTCCCTCTCCCCCTCCCTCCCTCCCTTTCCTCTCCCCTCCGTCCTCTAAACCTCCGTCCATCTTCTATATCATCTCTGTATATCCCATGAGACCTATCTTCTTCTTCTTCCTTCTTTAGAAGCCAAACAATTCCATCGAATGACCAATTCAATGAGATATACGATGTAGTATACCTATACTCTTTAAACCTCTCTCTCTCCTCCCTCCCTCCTTCATTCCCCCCTCCTCCCCTCCTCCTCCTCCTCCCTCTCTTCCCTTCATCTTCTTCCATTATCGTGTACTTTCATCAACTACACGTGTCAGAACTGTTCATCTCATTTCCTCTTCATCCATCTGTCCCCTTCTTCCTCTCCCTCTTCCTCTCCCTCTCCTTCTCCCCCCTCTTCCCCTTCATCATCATCTTCATCATTGAACATAACTCAACTTCATCATTCTACCTTCTATCTATTCATTCTCTATTCATTCTCTTTATTCATTCATCTCAAGTCCTCTTCATTTCTTTCTTCTTCAGTTAGAACAACAAAACGAACGACTTAGAGAGCAGAATCTACGATGTACGACACAATTACAGATGTTGAAGTATGTCTTTCTTCTCTAATCTTCGATCTCTAATCTTTGATCTTTGATCTTTGATAATTGATCCTTGATCTTTGATCTCTTTCAGATCCTTTACTGAACGTACTAAAGAGTGGAAGTATCAACACGATAGAATGACATCAACAATGAGTCGATCAGTAACGGTAGATTATTCATATTCTCTTTTTTATTCTCTTCATATTTCTTTTTTCATTGAATATTCTCATGATTATTCCATTACACAAATCAATTCAATCTCTTCTTATTTCAATCCTTCTTAAATCTTTCCATATGAGTCTTCTTTCCATACTACAGATATCAGTTAATCGATTCACTTTGAGAATGACAATGAATGGATCTATTCCTTTTTACATATATGTATGTATATCAATCTCTTCCTTTATACTCAACTCTATACTTCTCCCTCTCCCTCTCCCTCTCCCTCTCCTCCTCCTCTCT
>CALSFV010000617.1:0-19531 GCA_943737045.1 Parapristionchus giblindavisi
GGCTATTGCTAATATGTTGGCTAATATGTTGGCTATTGCTAATATGTTGGCTATTGCTAATATGTTGGCTAATATGTTGGCTATTGCTAATATGTTGGCTAATATGTTGGCTATTACTAAAATGTTGGCTAATATGTTGGCTATTGCTAATATGTTGGCTAATATGTTGGCTATTGCTAATATGTTGGCTAATATGTTGGCTATTGCCAATATGTTGCCTATTGCTAAAATGTTGGCTAATATGTTGGCTATTGCTAATATGTTGGCTAATATGTTGGCTATTACTAAAATGTTGGCTAATATGTTGGCTATTGCTAATATGTTGGCTAATATGTTGGCTATTGCTAATATGTTGGCTAATATGTTGGCTATTGCTAATATGTTGGCTACTATGTTGGCTATTACTAAAATGTTGGCTAATATGTTGGCTATTGCTAATATGTTGGCTAATATGTTGGCTATTGCTAATATGTTGGCTAATATGTTGGCTATTGCCAATATGTTGCCTATTGCTAAAATGTTGGCTAATATGTTGGCTATTGCTAATATGTTGGCTAATATGTTGGCTATTACTAAAATGTTGGCTAATATGTTGGCTATTGCTAATATGTTGGCTAATATGTTGGCTATTGCCAATATGTTGCCTATTGCTAAAATGTTGGCTAATATGTTGGCTATTGCTAATATGTTGGCTAATATGTTGGCTATTGCTAATATGTTGGCTAATATGTTGGCTATTGCTAATATGTTGGCTATTGCTAATATGTTGGCTAATATGTTGGCTATTGCTAATATGTTGGCTAATATGTTGGCTATTACTAAAATGTTGGCTAATATGTTGGCTATTGCTAATATGTTGGCTAATATGTTGGCTATTGCTAATATGTTGGCTAATATGTTGGCTATTGCCAATATGTTGCCTATTGCTAAAATGTTGGCTAATATGTTGGCTATTGCTAATATGTTGGCTAATATGTTGGCTATTACTAAAATGTTGGCTAATATGTTGGCTATTGCTAATATGTTGGCTAATATGTTGGCTATTGCTAATATGTTGGCTAATATGTTGGCTATTGCCAATATGTTGCCTATTGCTAAAATGTTGGCTAATATGTTGGCTATTGCTAATATGTTGGCTAATATGTTGGCTATTGCTAATATGTTGGCTAATATGTTGGCTATTGCTAATATGTTGGCTATTGCTAATATGTTGGCTAATATGTTGGCTATTGCTAATATGTTGGCTAATATGTTGGCTATTACTAAAATGTTGGCTAATATGTTGGCTATTGCTAATATGTTGGCTAATATGTTGGCTATTGCTAATATGTTGGCTAATATGTTGGCTATTGCCAATATGTTGCCTATTGCTAAAATGTTGGCTAATATGTTGGCTATTGCTAATATGTTGGCTAATATGTTGGCTATTACTAAAATGTTGGCTAATATGTTGGCTATTGCTGATATGTTGGCTAATATGTTGGCTATTGCTAATATGTTGGCTAATATGTTGGCTATTGCCAATATGTTGCCTATTGCTAAAATGTTGGCTAATATGTTGGCTATTGCTAATATGTTGGCTAATATGTTGGCTATTGCTAATATGTTGGCTAATATGTTGGCTATTGCTAATATGTTGGCTATTGCTAATATGTTGGCTAATATGTTGGCTATTGCTAATATGTTGGCTAATATGTTGGCTATTACTAAAATGTTGGCTAATATGTTGGCTATTGCTAATATGTTGGCTAATATGTTGGCTATTGCTAATATGTTGGCTAATATGTTGGCTATTGCCAATATGTTGCCTATTGCTAAAATGTTGGCTAATATGTTGGCTATTGCTAATATGTTGGCTAATATGTTGGCTATTACTAAAATGTTGGCTAATATGTTGGCTATTGCTAATATGTTGGCTAATATGTTGGCTATTGCTAATATGTTGGCTAATATGTTGGCTATTGCCAATATGTTGCCTATTGCTAAAATGTTGGCTAATATGTTGGCTATTGCTAATATGTTGGCTAATATGTTGGCTATTGCTAATATGTTGGCTAATATGTTGGCTATTGCTAATATGTTGGCTATTGCTAATATGTTGGCTAATATGTTGGCTATTGCTAATATGTTGGCTAATATGTTGGCTATTACTAAAATGTTGGCTAATATGTTGGCTATTGCTAATATGTTGGCTAATATGTTGGCTATTGCTAATATGTTGGCTAATATGTTGGCTATTGCCAATATGTTGCCTATTGCTAAAATGTTGGCTAATATGTTGGCTATTGCTAATATGTTGGCTAATATGTTGGCTATTACTAAAATGTTGGCTAATATGTTGGCTATTGCTAATATGTTGGCTAATATGTTGGCTATTGCTAATATGTTGGCTAATATGTTGGCTATTGCTAATATGTTGGCTAATATGTTGGCTATTGCCAATATGTTGCCTATTGCTAAAATGTTGGCTAATATGTTGGCTATTGCTAATATGTTGGCTAATATGTTGGCTATTGCTAATATGTTGGCTATTGCTAATATGTTGGCTAATATGTTGGCTATTGCTAATATGTTGGCTAATATGTTGGCTATTGCTAATATGTTGGCTAATATGTTGGCTATTGCCAATATGTTGCCTATTGCTAAAATGTTGGCTAATATGTTGGCTATTGCTAATATGTTGGCTAATATGTTGGCTATTGCTAATATGTTGGCTAATATGTTGGCTATTGCTAATATGTTGGCTATTGCTAATATGTTGGCTAATATGTTGGCTATTGCTAATATGTTGGCTAATATGTTGGCTATTACTAAAATGTTGGCTAATATGTTGGCTATTGCTAATATGTTGGCTAATATGTTGGCTATTGCTAATATGTTGGCTAATATGTTGGCTATTGCCAATATGTTGCCTATTGCTAAAATGTTGGCTAATATGTTGGCTATTGCTAATATGTTGGCTACTATGTTGGCTATTACTAAAATGTTGGCTAATATGTTGGCTATTGCTAATATGTTGGCTAATATGTTGGCTATTGCTAATATGTTGGCTAATATGTTGGCTATTGCCAATATGTTGCCTATTGCTAAAATGTTGGCTAATATGTTGGCTATTGCTAATATGTTGGCTAATATGTTGGCTATTGCTAATATGTTGGCTAATATGTTGGCTATTGCTAATATGTTGGCTATTGCTAATATGTTGGCTAATATGTTGGCTATTGCTAATATGTTGGCTAATATGTTGGCTATTACTAAAATGTTGGCTAATATGTTGGCTATTGCTAATATGTTGGCTAATATGTTGGCTATTGCTAATATGTTGGCTAATATGTTGGCTATTGCTAATATGTTGGCTATTGCTAATATGTTGGCTAATATGTTGGCTATTGCTAATATGTTGGCTAATATGTTGGCTATTACTAAAATGTTGGCTAATATGTTGGCTATTGCTAATATGTTGGCTAATATGTTGGCTATTGCTAATATGTTGGCTAATATGTTGGCTATTGCCAATATGTTGCCTATTGCTAAAATGTTGGCTAATATGTTGGCTATTGCTAATATGTTGGCTAATATGTTGGCTATTACTAAAATGTTGGCTAATATGTTGGCTATTGCTAATATGTTGGCTAATATGTTGGCTATTGCTAATATGTTGGCTAATATGTTGGCTATTGCCAATATGTTGCCTATTGCTAAAATGTTGGCTAATATGTTGGCTATTGCTAATATGTTGGCTAATATGTTGGCTATTGCTAATATGTTGGCTAATATGTTGGCTATTGCTAATATGTTGGCTATTGCTAATATGTTGGCTAATATGTTGGCTATTGCTAATATGTTGGCTAATATGTTGGCTATTACTAAAATGTTGGCTAATATGTTGGCTATTGCTAATATGTTGGCTAATATGTTGGCTATTGCTAATATGTTGGCTAATATGTTGGCTATTGCCAATATGTTGCCTATTGCTAAAATGTTGGCTAATATGTTGGCTATTGCTAATATGTTGGCTAATATGTTGGCTATTACTAAAATGTTGGCTAATATGTTGGCTATTGCTAATATGTTGGCTAATATGTTGGCTATTGCTAATATGTTGGCTAATATGTTGGCTATTGCTAATATGTTGGCTAATATGTTGGCTATTGCCAATATGTTGCCTATTGCTAAAATGTTGGCTAATATGTTGGCTATTGCTAATATGTTGGCTAATATGTTGGCTATTGCTAATATGTTGGCTATTGCTAATATGTTGGCTAATATGTTGGCTATTGCTAATATGTTGGCTAATATGTTGGCTATTGCTAATATGTTGGCTAATATGTTGGCTATTGCCAATATGTTGCCTATTGCTAAAATGTTGGCTAATATGTTGGCTATTGCTAATATGTTGGCTAATATGTTGGCTATTGCTAATATGTTGGCTAATATGTTGGCTATTGCTAATATGTTGGCTATTGCTAATATGTTGGCTAATATGTTGGCTATTGCTAATATGTTGGCTAATATGTTGGCTATTACTAAAATGTTGGCTAATATGTTGGCTATTGCTAATATGTTGGCTAATATGTTGGCTATTGCTAATATGTTGGCTAATATGTTGGCTATTGCCAATATGTTGCCTATTGCTAAAATGTTGGCTAATATGTTGGCTATTGCTAATATGTTGGCTACTATGTTGGCTATTACTAAAATGTTGGCTAATATGTTGGCTATTGCTAATATGTTGGCTAATATGTTGGCTATTGCTAATATGTTGGCTAATATGTTGGCTATTGCCAATATGTTGCCTATTGCTAAAATGTTGGCTAATATGTTGGCTATTGCTAATATGTTGGCTAATATGTTGGCTATTGCTAATATGTTGGCTAATATGTTGGCTATTGCTAATATGTTGGCTATTGCTAATATGTTGGCTAATATGTTGGCTATTGCTAATATGTTGGCTAATATGTTGGCTATTACTAAAATGTTGGCTAATATGTTGGCTATTGCTAATATGTTGGCTAATATGTTGGCTATTGCTAATATGTTGGCTAATATGTTGGCTATTGCCAATATGTTGCCTATTGCTAAAATGTTGGCTAATATGTTGGCTATTGCTAATATGTTGGCTAATATGTTGGCTATTACTAAAATGTTGGCTAATATGTTGGCTATTGCTAATATGTTGGCTAATATGTTGGCTATTGCCAATATGTTGCCTATTGCTAAAATGTTGGCTAATATGTTGGCTATTGCTAATATGTTGGCTAATATGTTGGCTATTGCTAATATGTTGGCTAATATGTTGGCTATTGCTGATATGTTGGCTAATATGTTGGCTATTGCTAATATGTTGGCTAATATGTTGGCTATTGCCAATATGTTGCCTATTGCTAAAATGTTGGCTAATATGTTGGCTATTGCTAATATGTTGGCTAATATGTTGGCTATTGCTAATATGTTGGCTAATATGTTGGCTATTGCCAATATGTTGGCTATTGCTAATATGTTGGCTAATATGTTGACTATTACTAAAATGTTGGCTAATATGTTGGCTATTGCTAATATGTTGGCTAATATGTTGGCTATTGCTAATATGTTGGCTAATATGTTGGCTATTGCCAATATGTTGCCTATTGCTAAAATGTTGGCTAATATGTTGGCTATTGCTAATATGTTGGCTAATATGTTGGCTATTACTAAAATGTTGGCTAATATGTTGGCTATTGCTGATATGTTGGCTAATATGTTGGCTATTGCTAATATGTTGGCTAATATGTTGGCTATTGCCAATATGTTGCCTATTGCTAAAATGTTGGCTAATATGTTGGCTATTGCTAATATGTTGGCTAATATGTTGGCTATTGCTAATATGTTGGCTAATATGTTGGCTATTGCTAATATGTTGGCTATTGCTAATATGTTGGATAATATGTTGGCTATTGCTAATATGTTGGCTAATATGTTGGCTATTACTAAAATGTTGGCTAATATGTTGGCTATTGCTAATATGTTGGCTAATATGTTGGCTATTGCTAATATGTTGGCTAATATGTTGGCTATTGCCAATATGTTGGCTAATATGTTGGCTATTGCCAATATGTTGCCTATTGCTAAAATGTTGGCTAATATGTTGGCTATTGCTAATATGTTGGCTAATATGTTGGCTATTGCTAATATGTTGGCTAATATGTTGGCTATTGCTAATATGTTGGCTATTGCTAATATGTTGGCTAATATGTTGGCTATTGCTAATATGTTGGCTATTGCTAATATGTTGGCTAATATGTTGGCTATTGCCAATATGTTGCCTATTGCTAAAATGTTGGCTAATATGTTGGCTATTGCTAATATGTTGGCTAATATGTTGGCTATTGCTAATATGTTGGCTAATATGTTGGCTATTGCTAATATGTTGGCTATTGCTAATATGTTGGCTAACATGTTGGCTATTGCTAATATGTTGGCTAATATGTTGGCTATTACTAAAATGTTGGCTAATATGTTGGCTATTACTAATATGTTGGCTAATATGTTGGCTATTGCTAATATGTTGGCTAATATGTTGGCTATTGCCAATATGTTGCCTATTGCTAAAATGTTGGCTAATATGTTGGCTATTGCTAATATGTTGGCTAATATGTTGGCTATTACTAAAATGTTGGCTAATATGTTGGCTATTGCTAATATGTTGGCAAATATGTTGGCTATTGCTAATATGTTGGCTAATATGTTGGCTATTGCCAATATGTTGCCTATTGCTAAAATGTTGGCTAATATGTTGGCTATTGCTAATATGTTGGCTAATATGTTGGCTATTGCTAATATGTTGGCTAATATGTTGGCTATTGCTAATATGTTGGCTAATATGTTGGCTATTGCTAATATGTTGGCTAATATGTTGGCTATTACTAAAATGTTGGCTAATATGTTGGCTATTGCTAATATGTTGGCTAATATGTTGGCTATTGCTAATATGTTGGCTAATATGTTGGCTATTGCCAATATGTTGCCTATTGCTAAAATGTTGGCTAATATGTTGGCTATTGCTAATATGTTGGCTAATATGTTGGCTATTACTAAAATGTTGGCTAATATGTTGGCTATTGCTAATATGTTGGCTAATATGTTGGCTATTGCTAATATGTTGGCTAATATGTTGGCTATTGCCAATATGTTGCCTATTGCTAAAATGTTGGCTAATATGTTGGCTATTGCTAATATGTTGGCTAATATGTTGGCTATTGCTAATATGTTGGCTATTGCTAATATGTTGGCTAATATGTTGGCTATTGCTAATATGTTGGCTAATATGTTGGCTATTACTAAAATGTTGGCTAATATGTTGGCTATTGCTAATATGTTGGCTAATATGTTGGCTATTGCTAATATGTTGGCTAATATGTTGGCTATTGCCAATATGTTGCCTATTGCTAAAATGTTGGCTAATATGTTGGCTATTGCTAATATGTTGGCTACTATGTTGGTTATTACTAAAATGTTGGCTAATATGTTGGCTATTGCTAATATGTTGGCTAATATGTTGGCTATTGCTAATATGTTGGCTAATATGTTGGCTATTGCTAATATGTTGGCTAATATGTTGGCTATTGCTAATATGTTGGCTAATATGTTGGCTATTACTAAAATGTTGGCTAATATGTTGGCTATTGCTAATATGTTGGCTAATATGTTGGCTATTGCTAATATGTTGGCTAATATGTTGGCTATTGCCAATATGTTGCCTATTGCTAAAATGTTGGCTAATATGTTGGCTATTGCTAATATGTTGGCTAATATGTTGGCTATTGCTAATATGTTGGCTATTGCTAATATGTTGGCTAATATGTTGGCTATTGCTAATATGTTGGCTAATATGTTGGCTATTACTAAAATGTTGGCTAATATGTTGGCTATTGCTAATATGTTGGCTAATATGTTGGCTATTGCTAATATGTTGGCTAATATGTTGGCTATTGCCAATATGTTGCCTATTGCTAAAATGTTGGCTAATATGTTGGCTATTGCTAATATGTTGGCTACTATGTTGGCTATTACTAAAATGTTGGCTAATATGTTGGCTATTGCTAATATGTTGGCTAATATGTTGGCTATTGCTAATATGTTGGCTAATATGTTGGCTATTGCCAATATGTTGCCTATTGCTAAAATGTTGGCTAATATGTTGGCTATTGCTAATATGTTGGCTAATATGTTGGCTATTACTAAAATGTTGGCTAATATGTTGGCTATTGCTAATATGTTGGCTAATATGTTGGCTATTGCCAATATGTTGCCTATTGCTAAAATGTTGGCTAATATGTTGGCTATTGCTAATATGTTGGCTAATATGTTGGCTATTGCTAATATGTTGGCTAATATGTTGGCTATTGCTAATATGTTGGCTATTGCTAATATGTTGGCTAATATGTTGGCTATTGCTAATATGTTGGCTAATATGTTGGCTATTACTAAAATGTTGGCTAATATGTTGGCTATTGCTAATATGTTGGCTAATATGTTGGCTATTGCTAATATGTTGGCTAATATGTTGGCTATTGCCAATATGTTGCCTATTGCTAAAATGTTGGCTAATATGTTGGCTATTGCTAATATGTTGGCTAATATGTTGGCTATTACTAAAATGTTGGCTAATATGTTGGCTATTGCTAATATGTTGGCTAATATGTTGGCTATTGCTAATATGTTGGCTAATATGTTGGCTATTGCCAATATGTTGCCTATTGCTAAAATGTTGGCTAATATGTTGGCTATTGCTAATATGTTGGCTAATATGTTGGCTATTGCTAATATGTTGGCTAATATGTTGGCTATTGCTAATATGTTGGCTATTGCTAATATGTTGGCTAATATGTTGGCTATTGCTAATATGTTGGCTAATATGTTGGCTATTACTAAAATGTTGGCTAATATGTTGGCTATTGCTAATATGTTGGCTAATATGTTGGCTATTGCTAATATGTTGGCTAATATGTTGGCTATTGCCAATATGTTGCCTATTGCTAAAATGTTGGCTAATATGTTGGCTATTGCTAATATGTTGGCTAATATGTTGGCTATTACTAAAATGTTGGCTAATATGTTGGCTATTGCTGATATGTTGGCTAATATGTTGGCTATTGCTAATATGTTGGCTAATATGTTGGCTATTGCCAATATGTTGCCTATTGCTAAAATGTTGGCTAATATGTTGGCTATTGCTAATATGTTGGCTAATATGTTGGCTATTGCTAATATGTTGGCTAATATGTTGGCTATTGCTAATATGTTGGCTATTGCTAATATGTTGGCTAATATGTTGGCTATTGCTAATATGTTGGCTAATATGTTGGCTATTACTAAAATGTTGGCTAATATGTTGGCTATTGCTAATATGTTGGCTAATATGTTGGCTATTGCTAATATGTTGGCTAATATGTTGGCTATTGCCAATATGTTGCCTATTGCTAAAATGTTGGCTAATATGTTGGCTATTGCTAATATGTTGGCTAATATGTTGGCTATTACTAAAATGTTGGCTAATATGTTGGCTATTGCTAATATGTTGGCTAATATGTTGGCTATTGCTAATATGTTGGCTAATATGTTGGCTATTGCCAATATGTTGCCTATTGCTAAAATGTTGGCTAATATGTTGGCTATTGCTAATATGTTGGCTAATATGTTGGCTATTGCTAATATGTTGGCTAATATGTTGGCTATTGCTAATATGTTGGCTATTGCTAATATGTTGGCTAATATGTTGGCTATTGCTAATATGTTGGCTAATATGTTGGCTATTACTAAAATGTTGGCTAATATGTTGGCTATTGCTAATATGTTGGCTAATATGTTGGCTATTGCTAATATGTTGGCTAATATGTTGGCTATTGCCAATATGTTGCCTATTGCTAAAATGTTGGCTAATATGTTGGCTATTGCTAATATGTTGGCTAATATGTTGGCTATTACTAAAATGTTGGCTAATATGTTGGCTATTGCTAATATGTTGGCTAATATGTTGGCTATTGCTAATATGTTGGCTAATATGTTGGCTATTGCTAATATGTTGGCTAATATGTTGGCTATTGCCAATATGTTGCCTATTGCTAAAATGGTGGCTAATATGTTGGCTATTGCTAATATGTTGGCTAATATGTTGGCTATTGCTAATATGTTGGCTATTGCTAATATGTTGGCTAATATGTTGGCTATTGCTAATATGTTGGCTAATATGTTGGCTATTGCTAATATGTTGGCTAATATGTTGGCTATTGCCAATATGTTGCCTATTGCTAAAATGTTGGCTAATATGTTGGCTATTGCTAATATGTTGGCTAATATGTTGGCTATTGCTAATATGTTGGCTAATATGTTGGCTATTGCTAATATGTTGGCTATTGCTAATATGTTGGCTAATATGTTGGCTATTGCTAATATGTTGGCTAATATGTTGGCTATTACTAAAATGTTGGCTAATATGTTGGCTATTGCTAATATGTTGGCTAATATGTTGGCTATTGCTAATATGTTGGCTAATATGTTGGCTATTGCCAATATGTTGCCTATTGCTAAAATGTTGGCTAATATGTTGGCTATTGCTAATATGTTGGCTACTATGTTGGCTATTACTAAAATGTTGGCTAATATGTTGGCTATTGCTAATATGTTGGCTAATATGTTGGCTATTGCTAATATGTTGGCTAATATGTTGGCTATTGCCAATATGTTGCCTATTGCTAAAATGTTGGCTAATATGTTGGCTATTGCTAATATGTTGGCTAATATGTTGGCTATTGCTAATATGTTGGCTAATATGTTGGCTATTGCTAATATGTTGGCTATTGCTAATATGTTGGCTAATATGTTGGCTATTGCTAATATGTTGGCTAATATGTTGGCTATTACTAAAATGTTGGCTAATATGTTGGCTATTGCTAATATGTTGGCTAATATGTTGGCTATTGCTAATATGTTGGCTAATATGTTGGCTATTGCCAATATGTTGCCTATTGCTAAAATGTTGGCTAATATGTTGGCTATTGCTAATATGTTGGCTAATATGTTGGCTATTACTAAAATGTTGGCTAATATGTTGGCTATTGCTAATATGTTGGCTAATATGTTGGCTATTGCCAATATGTTGCCTATTGCTAAAATGTTGGCTAATATGTTGGCTATTGCTAATATGTTGGCTAATATGTTGGCTATTGCTAATATGTTGGCTAATATGTTGGCTATTGCTGATATGTTGGCTAATATGTTGGCTATTGCTAATATGTTGGCTAATATGTTGGCTATTGCCAATATGTTGCCTATTGCTAAAATGTTGGCTAATATGTTGGCTATTGCTAATATGTTGGCTAATATGTTGGCTATTGCTAATATGTTGGCTAATATGTTGGCTATTGCCAATATGTTGGCTATTGCTAATATGTTGGCTAATCAATCAATCAATCAATCAATTTATCAAATCAGGCAATATATGCTCAGATGAGGATGGGTCTATATTCATCATAGGTTGCATTCCACCAGTGTCTTCCAATAGCTCGAGTCAGATCGTCTCTCCAGCGTACGCGAGGTTTTCCACAAGGGCGGTTCCTGTTGTACGGCGTCCACACCGTAGTAGCACGACTCCACTGTTCCAACTTCATATTCCGGATCTTGAGGGCCCATTGAGCTTTTCGTTTTAAGCTTTCCTGTATCCAATCTCGTAGCTTGGTGGTCTCCCTTACACGTTCATTTCTCCAGCGATCTCGCAACGTAACTCCTATCATCTTCCGCTCCATCTTCCTCTGGGTGGCACTCAATCTCTCCTTATCACTCGATCGCAACGCCCACACCTCACATCCGTAAAGTACGGTGGAAGTGATGCAACTCTCAAATAACCTTCTCTTTGTTTTCATCGGTAGAAAACGTGACGAAAGCAGATGTGATAACTTGGTCCATGCGTACCATCCAAGCTTGATCCGATGCTCGATTTCGTCAGAATGATCAAGGGGAATGGAGATCCTTCCTCCGAGATATGTCGTAGATTGAACGAAATTGAATGTCAGGTTTTCGATTTCAATTGGAGCTCGGGTTGTAGTGCACGAGGTGAGCAGTACTGTTTTAGAGGCATTCACCTCAAGTCCAACACGGCTGCAGGCTTCCATCAGTTTCTTCAGCATACTTTCCAGTTCCGATCGAGACTTAGCAACAAGGGCAATGTCATCAGCGTACTCTAAGTGGCATAAGTTCCTTCCGTCGATTTGAATCCCATCTTTCTCCCAATCGATATCGTCCATTGCTGAACGAAGAACAACGTTGAAGAGGCGAGGGGAGAGCGTATCACCTTGCCGCACTCCTCTTCTCACTTTGACTGACACGAGTTCCTCATTGACGCGAATGAGTGTGGATGAAGACTCATACAGACGACGTAGTAGATGGACAAGGGTGGGATGGGCTCCGAACGACCATAGTGCTTGCCAGCATGCATTCCACTCTACTGTGTCGAAGGCCTTCTTGAAGTCCACGAAGGCGAAGTAGACAGGGATACCGTATTCCGAACTGCGTTCTGCGACTTGTTTAATGGCGTGCAAGTTGTCGAGTGTACTATGTCCTCGTCGGAAACCGGTCTGGGTGGATGACTCTGTCTCTTCAAGCACAACCTCGAGCCTTTTCAGAATCACCTTGGTTATGGTCTTGAGAGTTACGGTAAGAAGGGAGATGGGGCGGAAATTTCCGATATTGGTGGGATCTCCTTTTTTGTGCAGCAACGAGACAACGGCTTCCGTCAGGTCTTTGGGAACGTCTTCTCCGGCTACCAGATGATTGAGTAGATCAGCGATAACGGGTGCGAGATGGTACCTCGAATGGTGAAGCATATCAGGAAGAATGCCGTCCGATCCAGGAGAGTGACCACATTTGAGATGAGACATCGCCTCACTGATTTCATCAGGAAGGAAGGGAGGGAGGGGATCGAGTGGTCGAGGAGGAGCTGAGAGTGGAAGCTGAACTCTAGGGCTGTACAGGTCCTCATAGAAGTGCTGAACGGCTGTCTGGGTTGCAGCTTGTGAGAGTGCTCCTGTGACAGGATCAGGAACAAGAAGGCGCTTCTTCGAGGATTGCAGATTCAGCATAGTCTTCACGATACTCCGTCCCATGGTAGCGGCATGACGTGCTTGTGCTTCCTTCCGCTTTCTGATGTCATTGATGAGGTTCGTCCGTGCAGCTTTGCAAGCCACAGAATATGCAACGGCACCTTGGGGGTTCGACTGCAGAGTATGTCGCATCGCTAGCAGATTCCTTGTTCCATTCGAGATCCAGGTCGGAATTTGGCGCTTTCTCCAACAGTTTACAGCAGCGGTTTCCACGAAGGCCTTGATGGTATTGTAGGCATCGGCGGCAGAGCTGTGGCGTCCAAGTGGCAGCGTCGCGAGGAGATTCGAGTTGGCATTAAATGCGGCCCGATCGAAGTCTAATCTCCTTATGGATCTCTTATGTCTAACCTTGCCGGGAAGGGAAAGGCACATCCTGATCAGGCGGTGGTCCGAGACGAATTCAAACCTTCCAACGACACCACAATTGACCACTCTCGCAGTGATTGGTGCAGCAACGAAGTCAATTTGGTGGAAAGTTGAGCCGTTTGGTGACCTCCAAGTCCAGGTCCTCCCATGTCTTCTCTTGGGGAATGTGTTGAGTATTCGCAATCTGTTCCTCATGCAGAGTTCGGTGAAGGTCCGTCCACGTGAGTTTGGAATCACGGAGGCGAAGTTGCCAACACATATTTCGTTGCCGGGTTCTCTTGCCACTCGACAATTGAAATCTCCGACCAGAACTGGTATGTGGCCTCTCGGGGCACTCCGCAGGGCGCATTCCACTTGGTCCATGAAGTTGTTGTAGACGTTGTCGTCGAATGAAGACGTTGGGGCATACGCGCAAACCACGAAGAGCCGTTGGTCAGGAAGTAGTAGAGTGGCCAGACGAGGGGAGATACCGTGGAACACTGCTCCTCGTGCGAGATAGGGACGGAGGAGAAAGGCCACACCATGGCACGCAGTGGGGCCGCCAGAGTGATATACTACAGTACCTGAGGATATAAGATTGAAAGAGGCACAACCCACAATCCTCGCTTCCTGCACCGCAATCACGTCCCATTTGATCTTGTTGAGGGCGAGCTCCATTTCGGTCTGCTTGTCCTTTGGCGCGAGCGTCCTGGCGTTGATGGTGCCGATGTTGAAGAGTCGACCCATCGATGGTGGCATACAACTCCCGCGTGCCAACGCTTCTGGGAGAGGGAACTAGGCGGAGGGAATCGGAGACAACAGGACGAAAATCGCAACCGGCCGCTCGCCACTCACTTTAGAACCCAGAATGACTATTACTAAAATGTTGGCTAATATGTTGACTATTACTAAAATGTTGGCTAATATGTTGGCTATTGCTAATATGTTGGCTAATATGTTGGCTATTGCTAATATGTTGGCTAATATGTTGGCTATTGCCAATATGTTGCCTATTGCTAAAATGTTGGCTAATATGTTGGCTATTGCTAATATGTTGGCTAATATGTTGGCTATTACTAAAATGTTGGCTAATATGTTGGCTATTGCTGATATGTTGGCTAATATGTTGGCTATTGCTAATATGTTGGCTAATATGTTGGCTATTGCCAATATGTTGCCTATTGCTAAAATGTTGGCTAATATGTTGGCTATTGCTAATATGTTGGCTAATATGTTGGCTATTGCTAATATGTTGGCTAATATGTTGGCTATTGCTAATATGTTGGCTATTGCTAATATGTTGGATAATATGTTGGCTATTGCTAATATGTTGGCTAATATGTTGGCTATTACTAAAATGTTGGCTAATATGTTGGCTATTGCTAATATGTTGGCTAATATGTTGGCTATTGCTAATATGTTGGCTAATATGTTGGCTATTGCCAATATGTTGGCTAATATGTTGGCTATTGCCAATATGTTGCCTATTGCTAAAATGTTGGCTAATATGTTGGCTATTGCTAATATGTTGGCTAATATGTTGGCTATTGCTAATATGTTGGCTAATATGTTGGCTATTGCTAATATGTTGGCTATTGCTAATATGTTGGCTAATATGTTGGCTATTGCTAATATGTTGGCTAATATGTTGGCTATTACTAAAATGTTGGCTAATATGTTGGCTATTGCTAATATGTTGGCTAATATGTTGGCTATTGCTAATATGTTGGCTAATATGTTGGCTATTGCCAATATGTTGCCTATTGCTAAAATGTTGGCTAATATGTTGGCTATTGCTAATATGTTGGCTAATATGTTGGCTATTACTAAAATGTTGGCTAATATGTTGGCTATTGCTGATATGTTGGCTAATATGTTGGCTATTGCTAATATGTTGGCTAATATGTTGGCTATTGCCAATATGTTGCCTATTGCTAAAATGTTGGCTAATATGTTGGCTATTGCTAATATGTTGGCTAATATGTTGGCTATTGCTAATATGTTGGCTAATATGTTGGCTATTGCTAATATGTTGGCTATTGCTAATATGTTGGCTAATATGTTGGCTATTGCTAATATGTTGGCTAATATGTTGGCTATTACTAAAATGTTGGCTAATATGTTGGCTATTGCTAATATGTTGGCTAATATGTTGGCTATTGCTAATATGTTGGCTAATATGTTGGCTATTGCCAATATGTTGCCTATTGCTAAAATGTTGGCTAATATGTTGGCTATTGCTAATATGTTGGCTAATATGTTGGCTATTACTAAAATGTTGGCTAATATGTTGGCTATTGCTAATATGTTGGCTAATATGTTGGCTATTGCTAATATGTTGGCTAATATGTTGGCTATTGCCAATATGTTGCCTATTGCTAAAATGTTGGCTAATATGTTGGCTATTGCTAATATGTTGGCTAATATGTTGGCTATTGCTAATATGTTGGCTAATATGTTGGCTATTGCTAATATGTTGGCTATTGCTAATATGTTGGCTAATATGTTGGCTATTGCTAATATGTTGGCTAATATGTTGGCTATTACTAAAATGTTGGCTAATATGTTGGCTATTGCTAATATGTTGGCTAATATGTTGGCTATTGCTAATATGTTGGCTAATATGTTGGCTATTGCCAATATGTTGCCTATTGCTAAAATGTTGGCTAATATGTTGGCTATTGCTAATATGTTGGCTAATATGTTGGCTATTACTAAAATGTTGGCTAATATGTTGGCTAATATGTTGGCTATTGCTAATATGTTGGCTAATATGTTGGCTATTGCTAATATGTTGGCTAATATGTTGGCTATTGCCAATATGTTGCCTATTGCTAAAATGTTGGCTAATATGTTGGCTATTGCTAATATGTTGGCTAATATGTTGGCTATTGCTAATATGTTGGCTATTGCTAATATGTTGGCTAATATGTTGGCTATTGCTAATATGTTGGCTAATATGTTGGCTATTGCTAATATGTTGGCTAATATGTTGGCTATTGCCAATATGTTGCCTATTGCTAAAATGTTGGCTAATATGTTGGCTATTGCTAATATGTTGGCTAATATGTTGGCTATTGCTAATATGTTGGCTAATATGTTGGCTATTGCTAATATGTTGGCTATTGCTAATATGTTGGCTAATATGTTGGCTATTGCTAATATGTTGGCTAATATGTTGGCTATTACTAAAATGTTGGCTAATATGTTGGCTATTGCTAATATGTTGGCTAATATGTTGGCTATTGCTAATATGTTGGCTAATATGTTGGCTATTGCCAATATGTTGCCTATTGCTAAAATGTTGGCTAATATGTTGGCTATTGCTAATATGTTGGCTACTATGTTGGCTATTACTAAAATGTTGGCTAATATGTTGGCTATTGCTAATATGTTGGCTAATATGTTGGCTATTGCTAATATGTTGGCTAATATGTTGGCTATTGCCAATATGTTGCCTATTGCTAAAATGTTGGCTAATATGTTGGCTATTGCTAATATGTTGGCTAATATGTTGGCTATTGCTAATATGTTGGCTAATATGTTGGCTATTGCTAATATGTTGGCTATTGCTAATATGTTGGCTAATATGTTGGCTATTGCTAATATGTTGGCTATTACTAAAATGTTGGCTAATATGTTGGCTATTGCTAATATGTTGGCTAATATGTTGGCTATTGCTAATATGTTGGCTAATATGTTGGCTATTGCCAATATGTTGCCTATTGCTAAAATGTTGGCTAATATGTTGGCTATTGCTAATATGTTGGCTAATATGTTGGCTATTACTAAAATGTTGGCTAATATGTTGGCTATTGCTAATATGTTGGCTAATATGTTGGCTATTGCTAATATGTTGGCTAATATGTTGGCTATTGCCAATATGTTGCCTATTGCTAAAATGTTGGCTAATATGTTGGCTATTGCTAATATGTTGGCTAATATGTTGGCTATTACTAAAATGTTGGCTAATATGTTGGCTATTGCTGATATGTTGGCTAATATGTTGGCTATTGCTAATATGTTGGCTAATATGTTGGCTATTGCCAATATGTTGCCTATTGCTAAAATGTTGGCTAATATGTTGGCTATTGCTAATATGTTGGCTAATATGTTGGCTATTGCTAATATGTTGGCTAATATGTTGGCTATTGCTAATATGTTGGCTATTGCTAATATGTTGGATAATATGTTGGCTATTGCTAATATGTTGGCTAATATGTTGGCTATTACTAAAATGTTGGCTAATATGTTGGCTATTGCTAATATGTTGGCTAATATGTTGGCTATTGCTAATATGTTGGCTAATATGTTGGCTATTGCCAATATGTTGGCTAATATGTTGGCTATTGCCAATATGTTGCCTATTGCTAAAATGTTGGCTAATATGTTGGCTATTGCTAATATGTTGGCTAATATGTTGGCTATTGCTAATATGTTGGCTAATATGTTGGCTATTGCTAATATGTTGGCTATTGCTAATATGTTGGCTAATATGTTGGCTATTGCTAATATGTTGGCTAATATGTTGGCTATTACTAAAATGTTGGCTAATATGTTGGCTATTGCTAATATGTTGGCTAATATGTTGGCTATTGCTAATATGTTGGCTAATATGTTGGCTATTGCCAATATGTTGCCTATTGCTAAAATGTTGGCTAATATGTTGGCTATTGCTAATATGTTGGCTAATATGTTGGCTATTACTAAAATGTTGGCTAATATGTTGGCTATTGCTGATATGTTGGCTAATATGTTGGCTATTGCTAATATGTTGGCTAATATGTTGGCTATTGCCAATATGTTGCCTATTGCTAAAATGTTGGCTAATATGTTGGCTATTGCTAATATGTTGGCTAATATGTTGGCTATTGCTAATATGTTGGCTAATATGTTGGCTATTGCTAATATGTTGGCTATTGCTAATATGTTGGCTAATATGTTGGCTATTGCTAATATGTTGGCTAATATGTTGGCTATTACTAAAATGTTGGCTAATATGTTGGCTATTGCTAATATGTTGGCTAATATGTTGGCTATTGCTAATATGTTGGCTAATATGTTGGCTATTGCCAATATGTTGCCTATTGCTAAAATGTTGGCTAATATGTTGGCTATTGCTAATATGTTGGCTAATATGTTGGCTATTACTAAAATGTTGGCTAATATGTTGGCTATTGCTAATATGTTGGCTAATATGTTGGCTATTGCTAATATGTTGGCTAATATGTTGGCTATTGCCAATATGTTGCCTATTGCTAAAATGTTGGCTAATATGTTGGCTATTGCTAATATGTTGGCTAATATGTTGGCTATTGCTAATATGTTGGCTAATATGTTGGCTATTGCTAATATGTTGGCTATTGCTAATATGTTGGCTAATATGTTGGCTATTGCTAATATGTTGGCTAATATGTTGGCTATTACTAAAATGTTGGCTAATATGTTGGCTATTGCTAATATGTTGGCTAATATGTTGGCTATTGCTAATATGTTGGCTAATATGTTGGCTATTGCCAATATGTTGCCTATTGCTAAAATGTTGGCTAATATGTTGGCTATTGCTAATATGTTGGCTAATATGTTGGCTATTACTAAAATGTTGGCTAATATGTTGGCTAATATGTTGGCTATTGCTAATATGTTGGCTAATATGTTGGCTATTGCTAATATGTTGGCTAATATGTTGGCTATTGCCAATATGTTGCCTATTGCTAAAATGTTGGCTAATATGTTGGCTATTGCTAATATGTTGGCTAATATGTTGGCTATTGCTAATATGTTGGCTATTGCTAATATGTTGGCTAATATGTTGGCTATTGCTAATATGTTGGCTAATATGTTGGCTATTGCTAATATGTTGGCTAATATGTTGGCTATTGCCAATATGTTGCCTATTGCTAAAATGTTGGCTAATATGTTGGCTATTGCTAATATGTTGGCTAATATGTTGGCTATTGCTAATATGTTGGCTAATATGTTGGCTATTGCTAATATGTTGGCTATTGCTAATATGTTGGCTAATATGTTGGCTATTGCTAATATGTTGGCTA
>CALSFV010000618.1:0-19421 GCA_943737045.1 Parapristionchus giblindavisi
GAATTACATGTTCGTTTAGGTATAGACGGTCGATTGTATACTGAATACCGTATCACATTCTATGAATCCTTTTACAGCCACTGATTTATTCCCACCGAACTCTGCTTTTACTCCAGTACCGTTTAAAGGAAGCTTGTCGGTTACCGCACCCGATCAGCCTATAGTATACCAGCCGAGTACCGTACCCTCTCTCTATCTATAGTATCCTAGCTGAGTACGATACTTTGCCATCCTACAGTATGAAAGCCGAGTACCGTACCCTCTCTCTATCTACAGTATCCTAGCTGAGTACGATACTTTGCCATCCTACAGTATGAAAGCCGAGTACCGTACCCTCTCTCTATCTACAGTATCCTAGCTGAGTACGATACTTTGCCATCCTACAGTATGAAAGCCGAGTACCGTACCCTCTCTCTATCTACAGTATCCTAGCTGAGTACGATACTTTGCCATCCTACAGTATGAAAGCCGAGTACCATACCCTCTCTCTATCTACAGTATCCTAGCTGAGTACGATACTTTGCCATCCTACAGTATGAAAGCCGAGTACCGTACCCTCTCTCTATCTACATCATCCCACAAACTAATTGATGACAAAAGAAACAATTAGAAAACAAACATGACGCGGGCGGTATTGGCGGCAGCCACGGCGGCCATTCTTCTTCATCAACAGATGCTCGGGTATCACGGTGCCGATTTGTAACTGCAACCATTTAGTTTCACGTTTCATAAGTATTATAATTGCTATACATACATTTTCATGCCCTCGCAATACGAGGTTTTTTTAGAAAACAAACATGACGCGGGCGGTATTGGCGGCAGCCACGGCGGCCATTCTTCTTCATCAACAGATGCTCGGGTATCACGGTGCCGATTTGTAACTGCAACCATTTAGTTTCACGTTTCATAAGTATTATAATTGCTATACATACATTTTCATGCCCTCGCAATACGAGGTTTAACCCACTATACCGTCAAAACAAGAGAAAACGAGACAAGTAGGAGATAATACTGGAAATTCTCCTATTTTTCCATGCTTTTCAAAAAATAAATTAGTTATATTTCCTTCACAACTATTCCAAAATGCTTTGAATTTTGGGCTATGGAATCTACCCTCCATTCTGCTATGTTCTATTTAGGTTTCACAAGGGAAGCACCAGTTGTGAAGGAAAGTTGTGTTAACTGGGGGATCGTCAAAAGTGGTTTCAAAAGTTGCACCCTAATAATCGATATTTTCAATGGAAATCACATCTTACCATGGATCAATCATATTCAAATTCACTCTGACATACATACGAGTATTTTAACAGTAAACGTACTCATTCTGAGTGCCAATTCCAATTGTTATTCCTCTGTCATTGCACCCATATCCATATCCATGATCGATTGGTGCCTCAGCTGCGCTGATCCACCTATCAATCAATCAATCAAGGAGCAAACTCATAAGATTTGTGTAAATAATCCGGCGTAGAGCCAAAGATCGATAACCTTATAATGATAAGTATCTATTGATCATCGAGAATAAGGTGATTACTGTATCTTACCGGGGTGTGCTCTTCAGCGACACGGAACAGCTCACGAACCATCTTGGGACCGTCACTAAGGTACTGTAATTATGGACAATCAATAGAAATCAAAATACCGTAATCAAAATGGTCAGTTCCATCTTTCATCAAAGGTATCTTCAATTCATTACACAGAACAAGATATAAGAAACTGAATTATTTACAAGGGGATTTTTCAGTGAAATTCTTATAATTCGGAAAAATAATAAATGAGCAATAAATATGAATATAAGTGTGCGTGACTACTCCCATAAACGTACCTTCTGGATAAGTTCGGACCTGACGATTCTGATGAAGGTGAACGGGGTCTGATTGGCCACCGCCTTGGCTAGCAGGGTCTTGCCCGTATCGGGACAGACGTACAAGATCACACCTGCAATGAGACAATGAACGATGCAAACCCGTCTCGACTATGTCACAAGGGAATAGGATTGGGCACTGCATTCTTACCCTTGGGCGGCTTGATGTCCATCTCCTCGTAGTACTCGGGATGAGTGAGCGGCAGCTCGACGGCCTCCTTGATCTCCTGTAAGCAAAGTTAAATTAAAATAATGAATATTTTTTTATTTTGAACAAACAGCGACAACAACGATAACATTCAATGCAGTGCATTCATGAACCACATCATTATTATTATCTTAAATAATTAGAGTGAAATAGCAATCACGAAACCTGAATCTGCTGGTCGAGACCGGCCACATCGGCGTACGTCTCCTGCGGTGCCTTCTCCAATTTCATCACGGAGACCAACAGGAAGTTGTTATCATAATCATAACGGACCGCCCAGGAAGAAGTCTGAGATACAAATAGGCAAGATAAATAAAGAAACAACACGCCCACAAGTGGAAGTTCAAATAGTAAATTCAGTACTTTTAAATATACACCCCGAGCTAATTTGACTCTCCACTCTGTCTACGCTCTCTCGATCCTTCATCATCCATAGCATAGGTTGAAAAGCCACGTCAGATTTTCAAAATACGGCCGGGCTTCATTGTTTAAACATAACTTTTCGACCTATTTTGCATATCATCTTCACAACATACACTTGTTTTGTTCTCTGTCTACGAGACGTGAGAGCATTGTGAAGAGGTGATCAATAAGAAATAAATCGATAAACGACACTTACTGTTCCTTGTCCACAAAGGAGAGAATGTTGACATAGTGTTCGCTGCCGACGTTGGTACTGACGATAGCGTGATGGTCATCGTTGATCTCCTCAAGGGAAACAACAGTCATCTGATTGCCAAGGAGCTCATCCACCTAGAGAAAATCAATATTAATTACGAAATTAGCTTTAAATGTCCAAGTCAGAGTTTCAAAAGAAAATGATTCTCTTCCTCGTGTTATGATTAAAGCACATTTCATCAATATCGTTGAATCTCAGGAATAAGAATGATGACAAATACACGAGAAATTAAGAATCAAGATTTGTAGTGTAAAGCGCATTTATGCGGTAACAACCTAACAACGGAATGTAAATTTCGAACGTGATTTTAGCACACATGTAATGTAAATGTTATAAATTACACATTTATTTATGCCAAAATTTCGTTCGAAATATAAACTGTGCAAAGTTTGCGTGGACGTCTCCGTCGTTACATCACGTAAAGCAAATGTAACATCGCAATAGAGATAGTGACAACCTTGGCGCGTTCCTCTTCCTGTCGCTCCTCCTGGGGCTTCTAGATAAACTCTTGCTCCATGAGCAGATAGTATAGTCCTTGATGCGCTCCATCTTGAGCAGCTTCAGGCGGCAACGCGCATGGGGAAAGACTGCAAATGAAAGTTCAATAATAAGTTGTTTTAGATGTTGAATAACAGTGCGATGAAGATTATAGGAGGATTGAATAATAAGGCAAGGAAGAAAAGAAAGGATAACAACAAACCAGCAGGAAGCGACGCTGTGGGAGTGCAGACCGCAAACACTTTACTATAGTTCCGTGTATACGGAGTAATAGAGGGCGTGGATGTGGATGGGATAGATAGGAATCATCTGCTTTCTCGCCTCCTCCTCCTTCTGCTAACGCTTAGTCGTCTGAATTGAAGACTTGCGTAAATTAGCTTCGCTAAGGTTAACTTTAGGCACAAAATCAAGAGTAACACTTACCGCAACTTCGATGATTTGGATCCCACCTCGAGGTGGGAAAGCAGAAGGAAACACGCGAGCCATCCTTCCATGACCTAAATTCATTCTGTTACTGATAAAAGCGTTCGGAAAGCGGAAAGAACGGAAAGAGCGGAGAGAACGAGTGAAAGAACAGTGAAATGGTAAAGTCGCGCGCTCGCGAGGGAGAGATCGCGCACGCTTGTGCAGTAGCCCCGCCCCCCACACAGCGAGCGGAGCACCAGCGTTCTCGAAGATTCGAATGAGTGTCTGAGAATACACACGATTTCTTGTACAGTTTTCGTGTAAATGATAAGTGTTTTCACAAAAAATATATATAAAGCATTGAACACACTTTCATCGAGAGTTGAGCAATAGCAATTTAACCATCAAACTATCACTTTTGTAAATTCAACTTTCGACGCAACTTTATGTAAAGCTCCGTTTACTTTTTCTGCTCCTCTTCAAATGCACACTCTCTCGCCTGCTCTAACCGACCTCGCAAGAAAGTTCGCATCTTTCGACGCATCTTTTCGTCGCAACTTTCGACGCAACTTTCGATCGAAAGTTGTTAGAGAGTATTAGAGAGTGTGTATTTCGAGAGATTTAGAGAAAACTTGCGTCGAAAGTTGCGTCGAAAGTTGCGAACTTTCTTCGCAACTTTCTTCGCATCTTTTTTGACAGATTGGACGGACCCCAGAACGGATTTCTCTTGGGATGTGCCTTTAAAGGAGGAAATGCGTGCACGTTCGAACGACTGTTCAATGGAGCCCATTATGAAGTAAGACTATTTTTATCTTTTTTTTATTGCGCCAAGATGGTGATCCAACTGAAGAAATAATATGAATTCAAACCTTATCCAAGATGTGAAACTTATATGAATCGTCTCTCAACGGTCTCGCCGATTTTTCTATCGTTCACAAAAGAAGAACACGTTTTATAAATTTGCGGCCTTTAAAGACACATACTTACTCTCCGCTCTGGTCACACTCTCTATCTTTATTTATCTATTATATGATAGAGCATTGTCAGAAAGGAGAGTAACAGCTGCAGGGAAAGCTTATTCAACACTGCACAAAGCAGTTGCTAATACAACATCATATTTTTAACGATTATTTTACCTTCAGCCGTGATCAGCACGTCCTCTGTCGCCATTGACTTCACCGCAGCCGGTAGCTACAATTTTAAAATAAAATTAGCTAATTTAATTTTTAATTTAAATATTCACATTGAAAGCTCCAATCTGCGTAGAGGGAATGACTCTGCCTCCGGACATGTACGCGGCGGCTTCGTAGAGGTAGTATGGTGATGACTGAATGTACTTTTGTTTTTTTCAATGCCGACAATGTTTTTTTTGTTTTTTTTTTTAATGTTTTCAATACTTTTTCAATGAGAGCAGTCATTGAGAGCTTGGGAAAATGCCAAAAATACCGTCTGGGCTCTCTCATTTTTACGTATTCTCTCTCTCACTTTTTCGCACACAACAGGATCACTCTCGAAAAGCGGTGAGAATGATGATAAATGAATTTTGCATATTTTAAAATTCCACTAGGTGCCACGATAATATGAATAATAAAAGATAAACAAAAATGGTGATGCTAATGAATAAATCAGGCAAAATTAATTAAAATGAACAGAATAAACTAATATTCGTATAAATTAATCAATCAATTGTATAACTCACTCCAGGAAGCATGGGATCGGATGTGATCGGAGAGTAGATGATGTTCACCTGTTTTTTAAAAAAAAATTAAGTTTAATTTTATTCCGGGTGTTTATTTTATCGATGGGGCAATGGAAAACATTACATACATCCAAATGATTCAACGTAATGTATCGTCACATTTGCCTTACGTGCGTACGCCGTAACCTCCGCGGTAACGACGGAGAAGGGGCGGAGGATGATGTTACGGCGTAAGCACGAAATGCAAATGTAACGATGCATAAAGCCCTGCAGTCTGTGTGTACATATGTTCGTCACACCTTTCATCTTTTCGAAACGAAGCACTTCAAAATTAAAATATTAAAATTTCTTGTTCGGATAACCCACTTGTACACCGGGATGTTGTTGTCTCATTCGATTGAATTGATCTTTATCAAAGGATGATGAAGCGGAGATGAAAGCGATGATCAGATTGGGTTGAGCGACGTTGAGGAGCATCGCCTGAAATATTGAATAAAATATTTTTTAATCGATGAAACATTTTTAACTGACAAATAAGACGTAGCGGATGAAATACCATGGAACACAATTACTAACATAGTAAAATTTGCATCTTATAATTCTAACAACTTTAATGTGCATGTAGATGTAAACTTGTACATTGTAAAGTATTCATTTAGGAGATCAGGAATGAATGATACAAAGGAAGAAACAGGATAGTTCCAGATTGGTTTTGTTTTTCTCAAGACGCTAATCATAATTGAGAAATATACCTGATCGATAGCCGCGAAAGCCTTGGTAGTGGTGGGCTTAGAATTTTTGTAATTGCTTGGGTCCAATATGCGGTTGAAGTCATCAATGAAGACTGATGCGATAGAGGATGATGCGGCCATCGTGAAACCTGTTATGGAAAATTAGTTCTTTATAAGCACAACTAAGAAAATTTGAAACTCTCCGAAATGGCAACGCTCTCTCGCTTTCTTAATCTACTAGAGATTGTGAAAATATGAATGGGGTGTGCCTTTGAAATTCTTCCAATTATCATCTTTGGTTGCGTAATATCATTCCATAAAATCGCTGCAGAAATTTACTCAAGCATGGCCGATCAAACACTTTTTTTAGATTTTTACTACAAGCAAAAGTTTTCTTTACAGCTTGAAGAATGTCAATAATGCCAAATTGATATTAGCTGTCTTACCATCATCGTCATACGTGATTAGATTGAACTGCTTGGCTCCGCCTACGGAATCGATTCCGTTCACCAAATCATCGATTCCATTCTGAACATACATTAAAGTATTCAATAAAGATTGAGGGTTCCTTATTAAAGGATTGGTTCCTGCAACGATTAGTGAAGACACGGACGCCAATACGAGGAGGTAGTTGGCTTTAAACTTGAATCCCTACGCTCTCATTATACTCTCTCGAAGCATAATTAAATTAAAGTGTGTGTGTTCAGAGTAGCCAGATATAAGTATTCCATGACATATATGGGCCATGACATAACAATGTGACATGTCAATATGGCATGACATGACATACCTGGAACATGGTATTGGCGGTGAGTGCATTCTGAGTGAGTTCCATGACGAAAGTGACCGACTTGAAGTCCTTGGCTCTTTCATCGTCCGAGGCCATGAAGTCGTAGGCTGTACACATTCCTGAAATTTTGAAAATATGTATTTGTTCGATTTTGTTATTTCACCCGATTCGTGAATCCCTTTACAATCAGATTAAAGATTCAAAAATTACACTGATTCAAAAGGCACAAATTAAGGAGTGTTTTCAATTTCTTATCTGATAATGCTATCAATAAACAAAAAAAACAAGACATGAGTCACTATAACCATAAAAAGTACAGGACATGTTGTTATTCAAAGCACACGAAGTCCTGCGGGGATTACTGTTCGGTCAGTGCGAGCCACAGTGGTCTCCTAAAATCATTGATACTAAAATGCTTACCATATTCGCAGAACTGTCCAGTGTACATCTTGTCGCACTTGCACACATCATTATCCACGTGACCATGGACGCACTGGGGCTTCTCGCAGAAATCTCCCTCGTAGTTCGAATTGCACTTGCATACACCATCTAAAAACAGGATTAGGGACGACATTCATCACTCATCTCATGATGGATGTCGGTCACTGTAGCGATTTTGTCTGTTGCCTTTCGGGTGAGATAAATAAATTAATAAACAGCGATAGCTCCGCTCCAGTCGTACTCTCTCACTAGCGAGAGAGAGTGCGATCAGATCTGTAGATCTCCACTACACTGACCGCTGAAGCTTCCTTGATTGCAAGGATAGTTGTATCTCATCTGACAAAAAGTGAACCATGTCCGCTTGACCAATGTGCCCAATCGAGAGATCGTCGCCTGAACAGTTTTATTCCTATAATTGTTAGATTAAAGAAATTTTACTCGCCAAGCAGTCGCGGAAAGACAGAAAGTTGTAAACAGAAAACAAAGACTATGAGATGCAGTTACAGGCACTCCCCGAGCTAATCTCTACTCCCCACTCTGACAATAATATCTAGTAGTCAAAGAAATCGAGAGAGCATTGCCAGAGTGGAGAGTTTCAAATTAGCGCGGAGTGTCACTTTAACCAAAAATACAGCTAGATACAAGCACACCGCGAGTTATTCTTTACTGTCCACTCTGACAATAATATCTAGTAAACAACGAAAGCGAGAAAGCATTGCCAGAGTGGAGAGTTTTCAATTAGCACGGTGTGTTACTTTAACCAAAATGCTTGAAATCATTTGATGATGAGCTGGCGTGTGTTACCTGTGATAGATATGAGCTACCATGTGTTGGACAGGACATCGGATCCGGATAGAGCACTTCATACGAGCAATTGTCACGGAGCTCACCTGGAAAATCGATAATTATAATTTTTTAGATTCAAACTACCCCTACCCCAAGCTAATTTGAAACTCTCCGCTCTGACAACACTGTCTCACGTTCTTTGTCCGCGAGAGAGCATTGCGGAGGGTTATATTAGCACGGGGTTTGCCTTGAACTATTATTAATAATGCTGACCTGCTCCAGAAGAATAAGTCATGTTGCCCATGAGGTCGTAGACGTAGAAGTCGGCACCGGGAGTGAGACCGGACGACTCCAAACTCTGGATGTGTACTCGGGGGAAAGCAGCGACTCCTGAAATTAATTTTTTTGGACATTTTATCGATTATGCCAAACCCAATCCTTCCCAATCTTGTGCACTTTTTTTCAATATTAATACATTTTGAGTATTCTGCGATCTATTTATTCTTGCTGTCATGCATTTTGATTCTTTACAGTTACTTATTTTTTTTCCAGATTTTACGTATGCGCTAATCGATAATTCGTCCTACCGTAATACTGATTCCTGCTGGTAGTGTCGTTGTACATGGTACCGTACGAGTACCACAGCGAGTCCGTGCTGTCGGTATAGAGGTAGATACCGCAAGCGCCTCCCTTGTTGACATCCACGGTTACGAGGAATCTGTGGATGCAATTGTTGAGCTCAGCTAACTTCTTTCCGCTCTGACCACGCTCTCTCGCAGACAAAAGCGATAGAGTGTTGTCAGTGAGAAGATTTTTAAATTATCTTGGGATGTGCCTTTTACAGAGAGCACTCACCGCCTTTTCCTCGTTTTCTTCTTGAAAAATGTTTAAAAAGTTAATGAATACTCACCCATCAATGGAGAGATCTCCCTTGTCAATGGGTAGACTCCACTCTTGGAGGGTGTTGAGAGCGAGAGTTTGCTTGGCCTCCAAGGCAACGTTATCGAGTATTCTGATCACAGAGACAGAAAGATCGATAGTCGAGTCTAAAATTTAATTTTTTTTTGTTCAAAAATACTTCTACTACTAATACTTCACACGTTCTTTACAATGTCCTTCCATCTAAATGTGTGAAAATGACACTAATATGTATGTGATTGTAGAGATTTTTAATCTAAGTACTTCCTGTGATGATTTTCATGATATGAGTGAGGAAATCCTTCCCTTACCGTGAGTAACTATTCAAGAGTTAAAATAGTATGCGTTATGAAGCGACAGATGATCAAAGTTACCGTACCCGTGGCTACTCTGATGTAGACGTTCTCATCATAATTGGCGACGTATTTAATGGGGAAAGACAATCCGGAACAATCGTCAGTGTAGTACACTTGGGCATCGACCAATTGACTGGTGACTGGATGAGAGGCGAGGGTGGATAGAGCCTGATTATTTTAACGTAAATAAACAATTTTATAATTAGTTCAATTCGAATAGCAAGGACAACAATGTTTTAGTAAAGCGTATCAATTGATTGTAGTACAGTACCTTGGACATCTCAGCCGCATTCGATCCCTTCTCGCAAGTGTCATAGTACACTCCACCCGATTGACGAGCGTGATCGATGATTTTCTTAAATATAAACAATTATTTATTTCATAAAATTAGTAGTCCATGATGATGAACTTGGTGATTATTAAATACTGCTAATCGTTAAATTACTCTACAATGTTTTAGCGATAAATAAAAAAAATCGAGCAAAGCATACGAGATAAAATTAAAAATTAAATATTTTAAGATAGTAACCAGATCTTCGAGAATCGGGCAAGTGTCACCGAACTGTGAAGTTCGGATGATGTGAATGGGGGCACCGGCCTGAGTGGATGCTAGCCTATAAGGTTTTAGTTAAAATTATAGGAAATATTAAGGTTAATATTAATATTAAGGACCCAAAGAAAATAGTAAGTAGAAACTCCGGTCACATTCTCTCGCTTTCTTTGTCCGCGAGAGAGTATTGTCAATGCGGAGAGTAAAATTGGGTTTTTGAAAAATACAAGGTTGCACGACTATGTGTGATATTTTATGTAGCTCTGAAAGTTCAAAGATCAAAGACCAAAGTATCAAGGTCAAACTGCAAACTTCATATCCTGAATGTCATCATCGATGGATGAATCATCCGTATCGGTCAGCACGAAGACTATGGCATCGTTGCGGTTGTCCTTCTGAAAAAAAATTCATCTTTTTTAATTAAAAATAATGAGATACACATGATAATAATGAATCAACATCATAACAATCATAGTCACCAAAACATGATTAAAGATTATGTATCCAATTTTAAACATTAAAAAACGAATGCTTACATTTACATTTTTACATTTAAACACTTTATCGAGATCAACTAAGCGGTGGGTCACCGGATCTGTAGTGACATGATATGATTCCATTGATCCGTGTTTCTGGCAACGTTCATAAAGCCTGGCCCGACTATCTTCACAAATTCATCCTTCCATCTCAATTCGGGTCTTCCCCTTGATCGCTTTGGCCCTTGTGGGTGCCATTCTAACACTCTTCTCGACCATCTGTCAGGATCAAGTGAAGATAAGCGGGCAGTCCATCGCCACCGTCTCAATCTGTAGCACTGGACGAAGTCCGTCAGCCCGGTCCGTGCTCTCACCCAGTCATTCGTCTTTTTATCGAGTAATGATATTCCTAACATGCAACGCTCTAGTCTGCGCTGCGCCACAGCGATTTTATTTTCTTGACGAGAGGTCAAACACCAGGTTTCTGAAGCATACATCATAGCAGGTAGTACTGTTCCCTCAAACAAACGTTTTTTATTTTGCATTGGAATTCGGCGATTAGAGAAAAAAGCTCTATATTGATTAAAAGAGAAGATAGCAGCCCTTATTCTTCTATCTATTTCCCCATTGAATCTCCCATTATCCAATGTTACCTCCTGCCCCAAGTAGACGCATTTTTGAACTATTTTAACTTTATTTTCCCCAACGACAACGTCTCTTCTACCAGGATTAGACGCCATCGCAAAAGTTTTTGACCCATTAATGCTCAAACCCACTTTACTCAGAGCCCCTTCTAGTTGATGGACCATTACCTGAACTTGCCTACTATCATGACTTATCAAAACTGCATCGTCGGCGAAAAGAATGTGAGAAAGAAAGCTTCCATTTATATTTATTCCCTTCCTCGACCAATCAAGTGAACTAAAAGCCTCATCCAGGGCTGCAGTGAAGAGACGAGGAGATAAACAATCACCTTGCCTTACTCCGCGACCTACTCGAATAGGGTACTCTTCCCCATTTATAACAATATTATTATTAGAATTAGCACCTAATTGATAAAGAAAAGAAACAAATTGCGGATGAATTCCTTGTGTTTGTAATGATTCTAATACCGATTTTGTGTTGATAGAGTCGAAAGCCTTAGCAATATCCAGGAACAGCAAGTAAATTGGCAAATTATATTCCCTACAGTTAGATATGACACTATTTAATGTAAAAATTGCATCTAAAGTTGAATAAGCAGACCTAAAACCCATTTGATTTGGACTGCGTACCGTATCTAAAACCGAAGCGGCTCTGCGATTAAGTATACCGGTTAGCGCTTTCTGCATGACAGGCAATAAAGTTATGGGTCTGAAATTCCTAACATTAGCATTGTCTCCCGATTTTGGCAAAAGAATTGTTCTACCATCCCCAAAACCCTTTGGAATTTTCCCCGTAAGACACTCATTAAAAATATTTGTGATTATTGGTGCGAGCAAATTTGATCCCAATCTTAACATTTCCCCAGTAACCCCATCTTTCCCTGGTGCTTTACCCGATTTGAATCCACTTAATGTAACCCTGACTTCCTCAACCGTTAAAGGTAACCACTCATCTTCCACTTTCCTCACAACATATCCAGCCCCACCATCTCCCTCATATAATTCGTTATAAAACTTCTGGAAAACCGAAGCAATTTGATCATTCCCTGAGACCATTACACCGTCTGAACGCCTTATTTTAGATACTAGCTTTTTTCCCACCCCTTCCGAATCCTTTGCTTTTTTCCAGCTTCTACCTCTCTCAATGGCATTATTGACCACGTCTATCAGTCTCCGCTCTCTGTCTTCTCTCCAACTTTGTCTAAGCAGCCTATTAGTCAGTACCCAATCTACATGTGCCGTTCCCCCGCCTGTCCTTTTTAGATTACATCTTTTCTTGATAAGCGCAAGCGTCTTAGGGGAAATTCTCCTTGAAAAAATGAAAATAAGGCGTTCAGACGGTGTAATGGTCTCAGGGAATGATCAAATTGCTTCGGTTTTCCAGAAGTTTTATAACGAATTATATGAGGGAGATGGTGGGGCTGGATAAAAAAAAAAAAAAAAATCTATGCTATAATAAATAGTTATTTAACTAATCGATAACTCACATTGCCCAGTGCCTTCTTGATTGCCATTGCGATGGGCTGCTTGTCAGATGCGGCGTACGTGTACTTGACCTGCAATTTTTCTGATTACACTGATCTTTAATGATCATTTATATTTGATATTGATATGGGCACATCCCGATGTATTCCAAAAATCCAAAATCACGAAACTAAACTAATATTGTCTCAAATACCGATCAATTACGATAGCTCAAACGGAGAATCGAAGAGACGAACAAATATTTATAATAATATTTGATCGTTGATCTTTGATCTTTGTTCTTTTGTTACCTTATTCAATTGATCCACAACTCCGTCCATGTTTTCGAACTCGTACCGATCGATATTGTCTCTTGTTTCTGTAAAAAATCTAAATAAAGTAAGCGAACTCATGGCTCGTTAAAAAATAGTGGAAAACCGAAATCGGCGACTTTCCACCCGTTAAAAAAGTACCCGGAAAGTCGAAAATGGAAACACGAAATTTGAATTCGCGCGCGCGCAAAGAGGTGCGGGAATTCAAATTCCGACAGCGAATTTTCGCGGATTCCATTTTTAGCAAGAAGGAAGTTAAATTTCCATTTCACTGCAAAAAATCGGTGACGGAAAGTCGGAATTTGAATTCCCGCACCTCTTTGAGCGCGCGCGAATTCAAATTTCGTGTTTCCATTTTCGGCTTTCCGGGTATTTTTTTAACGGGTGGAAAGTCGCCGATTTCGGTTTTCCACTATTTTTTAACGAGCCATCACTTACAATTTGTATTGTAAACTTGTTAAACTTGTATTTTCATATATATATTTCCTAAATCTAGTACAATACATTACTCATGGTTGAATCATTTATATAAATATATTTTCTATTGTAAAAAATAATTTTGATAACGAACGTCCGTTAACCATTGCCCTATTGTACGTCACCAGCACGTATGATCCATATTTCGTCGTAATCGATTGAAGGGAACTGATCAAATCATCGAAGATATAATTCTAAAAAATAAATATTTCGATTTTTTTTTAAATTTTAAATTTCAATTTTGAAATACCTGCGAGAACGACACTTGAACAACTAGTACAAATTGACGATCGTCGGCGCTGAAATCGGCCTCGGAAGTAGCGGGGCAGTCGGCCACTGAAGTGAATCTTTATGGCTGCACTGGCCATGGCTATATTATGTACATCTTTAACTTTCTGAAGCAAGTAGGGGCAGAGTTCTGAGCAAATATTAGCTAATTTATATTGCATTTGTTAAGTGTAGGCAAGTGGATAATTTCGTATCCTATCCCGTATCGTATCCCATGGTCAGATATAGTGCATCTCTTATAAAATATAACATCAGAATTTCGTCTTACAAGTCTCGCAATGCAGTCCAGCCCATCCGACCGCACATATGCACAGTGGCTGTCCATTCGTGGGGAATTGATTACGGGACGCGCCATTGTGGCACTGGGGTGTCTAAAACAGAAAAAAAGTTAAACATCGCAAGTTTGCAAAAAGTGTCCATCAGAATGGCTTTGATGAAAAATCGAAAAATTCGATTCTTATAATTAAAATAGAAATAAATCATAAAAGACATGAAAATGTCCTCATATAATTAGATATCTGTAAATCAAAATTGTTAACTAGTAGGGGCGAGATTCATTATTAGGTTCTATACAGTGAACACAAATAAGTTTCACATCTTGGATAAGGTTCGAATGCATATTGTGTCTTCAGTACGTTTTTCGGCATTTCCGGAATATAAATTCAAAAAGTCTCTTACTTCACAATGAGCTCCATCGAAGAGTCGAGCGCACGTGCACGCCTTTCCTCCTTCAATAATTTATTTAAATAATATTTACATGTGCACAAAAAGCTGAGACATAATATTTTCATTACTTCATTCAATCATTTAATTGTAACTTTCTTATGTTGTCTCTTATTTCGGATGTATTAGAATTTAATTTGAAAATTACCTTCTGGTGTATCTATGACCGTTCCTCCGTTGAGACAAGTCCATTCGGTTGGCTCACGTGTTGCTGAATACAAAGATATTCATAGGAATATCAAACATTTCATATGTACATGTCAACTAAAGCTGAAGAATTTCCATGAAAAAGAAACAAGAATTCACAGAACATCTATGAAAATGATCATTGTATGTTTTGTATCGAAAATTCAAAAAATAATATATAGAGCACTTACCAGGTCGTTCGCACATTGCTGGAATGACTCGAGTGAACGTTCTCTGTCCCTTCTCATTGGCCGCCCAAATCTAGGTGATAAAGGAATATAATATAACAGTAATAGTAGTCTTTGCCTCATCGTAACGTTTGTTTTGACTGAAACAATGATAAATCACTGTAGACAAGCCCACATAGAATTCGCTGTTGCGGCTCCCAGCATTCACAGAAAAATTGTTTGATCATTGCTCAACTAGCAATTGAATGCCTAAATACCATTGTAGATTCTACGACATTTCGCAACAATACTATTTCAAACAGTTTTCCTGTGTGTAGAGAATTACTGTAGTACATCGAAACAAATCTGATCTCTCGTACCTTGATATACATGGATCCGGGATTGCAAGTGGCATCAGAATCCGCTTGTAAAGTGAACGAGCACACATCGGTTCGCTGGTTCAGATCGACGGTTGTTCCCATCGCACTGCCTCCCATGTCGTACAGCTGAATATTGTTTCATTATATTTTACAAATGTCTTTTTTTAAATATTTTTAATGATTTTGAGTGGTTTACCTGCATTTTGTGCGATTGCGTCGGCTGGGACGAATAGAAGGTTAGATGGTGTGGGAGTCCTAGAAATTCATTTATTTATTTATTCCATCAAATGTATACTCGTAGACACATTACTGGTAAAGGGAAAGAGAAATGGTAATATTTTATCGATTTCTGCCGCCGTACCAAATCATTTTTTGGACTTTTCTGAAGGGCCTTTTTTGTGAATAGGTACTTTTTTAAGGAAGATACTTTATTTGCAAAATACAAATGAACGGGAGCGAATCAAAGCAGTAGGGTACGGGCGAAAAATCAACGAACTGGCCAATACAGATAACTATAACGGGGGAACGATAAACACAAACAAAAATGAGGATCGAGGGAGTGTTAACAGAAAATGTAAAAAATCGGAGAAATGGTGAATGAAATCAATAAATAGGCAAACTTGAATGGCTAAAACACGTAATAAGCAATGCGAATAATTTGAAACGAAAAAAAGTGGTGAATAATGGGGGTATTGAGTAGCAACATGGGAATGGTCAAAACCATATAGAAATTGTTATCTTGCTATCTTTCATAATCAATCTTCATCTCTTCATCTATGTACACTTGTCGTTTTTGCAGTGCATCTACCGTTGTAGGTGAACTCTCTGTAAACGTAAACAATTATGGAAAGTGAAATGAAATTATGAAATTTTCAGTGGTTTAAAGGAATGGTTGACAAACTTTCATCAAACAAAGAAATTTCACAGCTACTTCGTCTCAAAATAAATAAGTAACAACAAATTATTGCAGATTGAAAAAAGGAACAAAAACTAACCAATAACATCATCCACGTACATTGTCCCCTCCTTTGTAGACCATCAGAGTTAATGCATGATCTGCAATTCAAATTGTATTAAAGATGGAGGCCCACGAGTTTTTTCGTAATAAGACTGTTCGGATAGTATGATAGAGATTCATCACACGAATCGAAAGACATATCTGATATTGATTCCAGATATGTTTAAAGCTCACTATGAGCATTGAAAGTACAACTTTCAAGGCATGTAAAGAGTGCTCATCGAATTTGCATACTTTCTCTCTCATTTTCTCATTATCCCTTACGCCAATTACCATATAATATAAACAATAGCATGCTTATCGTGGCGGGAGTCAGTCATGCCAACTCATGGGTCCCCTTCTTTAAGAAATGTAAGATATATTCATACATTTTTTTGAAATATAACACTGTATTAAATGCAATTCTTTTTATGATAATAACAATATTATATTTAATAACCAACCATTGTTCTTCGTGAATCCTTATTGTATGAAAACGACGCCTCGAAGAGAACGAAAAAAGCCTGAAATGAGTTGAGTTAGTTTGATCAAAGATGAACATTTTATAGTACCTTTGCTTATTCATCCATACATTATCGATTTCCATCTTCTAAATACGATACAAATCTGAAAGAAAATTGGTTAGAATATTGACATTAAAATTAGAATATCAACCTTTATGCAGAACAAAGAACATTAAGACGTAGAATTGTCCACGAATCCTATCGATCGGTACCTGTACCTGTTTAGGAGGGAGAGAAAGAGAAATAGAAAGAGATAGAGAGACAGAAAATGAGAGATAGGAGGATCAAAGGTTTGCTCGGACGTTCATCGTAGATTCATATTATATAGGATTTAGTTTAATGCATGACGACCATCATCGACGACGATTTACATGTTGTGTTTAGTTATTTGAATATATTAGAGATTAATTACGAGAAAAAATACATAAATAAAAAAAATATAATTCTACCTACGGCAATCCAAGGAGAGTCTCAAGGTGAAGTTCACCACGAATCCGGGTTAATAACGAGCTTGGGGAGGGAGCAACGAGTATCCTGCAACATTTCAGTTATCAAATAGCAATGATTAAACAACAGCAAAAGACCTAAGACCATCCTTACCTTTAAAAGGATAAATGTAGACGTTTCAACAAGAATAAACATAGATTATGTGCCTTGTATAGTGAATAGCAAAAGTTAGAGAGCATAACCAATCTGAAAAAAAAGATCAAAGATTATACTACACAGCGAAGAGCCGAGAAAATATACGACATAAATATCGTTCAATCGTTCAAAATTCTGCAAGGACGATAGTCAATCGAATATTAAGCACGATATTAATTTATTAATAAAAAATACTCACCAAAATATCGATTCATCTCCTTCAATAGTTCTTCATCCAACAATTCGACCACTAATAACGGAGAGAGAATATAACAATGAATGGGCCACCTTCAAATGAAATGAAATTAGAATGAAGTGGTATATATACTATCTCGATGATTTGCATACACAATCAAACTAATATGCACTCAACTACAAACTACATCTTTTTTACGAACTGCAATCACACTGAGATTCCCTCTTTCTTGAACGTTTGCCAAAGATTAACGCAATGATATACAAAATATTGATCACCATGTGTTATAATAACTAAGGAGCTGGCACAAATGACCTAATCCATGACTCAGAATCAATTCAATCAATAATAGTATAGTAACGAACCATGTATAAAGTTGCAGCAGTCCGCATGCTGACGATACACCAAGTTCAAAGTCGAAAAAAACCTAAAAATATTATATTAAATGCGATATATGAAAGAAAGAGCATGTATCGATCGATAAACATGGATCATGACAATGAGTTTTGGAGGATATGTCAGCTAAATCGAGTAAAACTATCTTCGAAGAACAACATAACGATGGAACATGTTGCTTATCATCGATTCATTCATAAATAAGGCAGAAAATATGGTGACAACAAAGAAAAAACGCAAATAACAAAGTAAAATGTCCGAAGCCGTGATAGAGGTGGCAGCCGGAACATAATCCGGAGAATGGCAAAACTAAACTCCAAACTACGAATGAGAATGATAGGTCCAAATTTGGAAAGTGTTTTTTTCTATAGCAGTCCAATTTAGAGTGGAGGTTAGAAAAGGGAGTAGAGTGTATGCAAATTGAGAGTGCGCAGACACTGGAAAAAAGTTGCACATTCCAACCCTACTACTTTTTGTGATCGGTCGTTTTTCTCTGTTCTCTCTTCACTGTCTTTTGCTCTCTCGTTTTCTTCCCCTCACCCTCTCAGATTTTGACTGTTTTTGGACCAAAAAAGTAACGAATTATAAGGGGATTTTCGACTGATTTGGTACGGCGGCTGCACGGAATGTATTCAAAATCATATGAAACTTTTCACAAAACAAGGACAATTCAAATCGTGGAGCCCATTGCAATGTACATATCTCAATTATTGGTCTCATGATTTGGAAAAGTTATAAATTAAATTGCACAATAAAACCTTGCGTAGCCGTGGAGAATCCGACATCGATATTGGGATCATGCGAGAATGAGGCGAGCACGAGGTCAGATGATTGGACGAATACACGGAATGAACAGAATGGAGCCGAGTTCTCAGGAGTATTGATTGTAATGAAGGTGTGGGAGGAGTCCACGTCGAAGACCTATAACACCGACTTAAAGCGTGACCCCAAGCTAATTTAAAACTCTCCGCTCTGGCCACACTCTCTCGCTTTCTTTGTCTACGAGAGAGTATTGCCAATGCTCAGAGTAAAAATAGCTTGGGGTGTGCCTTTAAAGGTGGAGACCCAAAAAGCGCGCCTTTGCCTGCGATTGCAAGCATGATTCATTCATGTTTCTAGCAATCAATAAGCAGAATTAGCGTTAAATAAATGGTGTACTGTATGTAGAATAACTTTTGCTAACTTTCTGTCTTTACACGAAAATATTCGCAGAAGTCCACATTTAATATTAGTTAATTTATTTGTTTTATTAATACAAAAAATTGATAAATATGTAGAGAAATGAATAAATAAAATGAAATAAATAAATAAAATAATATCTAAATCTAACATAATACAAAATTTTTATTAATTGTACTGCCTACGAGAAGGCGTCGGCAGAGAGGAGAGTAAAATTAGTTCGGCCTGTGCTTTTAAAGGGATCTTTACCTCTCTCAATGGTCTCTTCATTGCGCACACTATTTTTCTGTTCTCTAACAACGAGAGAACATTGCGCGTCGAAGAGACCATTGAGTGAGGTTACGCTCCCTTTAACAATTACACAGCATAAGTTTCAGAGGTTTTTGATAAGCATGGTTTCGCTTGCACAGTGGTGTATCCATCTC
>CALSFV010000619.1:0-19042 GCA_943737045.1 Parapristionchus giblindavisi
AAAAGGAATAAAAGTTCATTTTGAATGGAATCGTCTTGATTATTTTATTGAAAGAGATAATAATAAAAATGTCTCATTCGCAATTCCAATAAATGAAGATTATCGATATGAAAATGGAATTAAATTTAATATTTCGATTGATGAACTAAAGAAATATTATCGAATTCTTGTACATAAGTAAGTAAGATTTGAACTAAAAATCCTTTATTAACAAATTAATCTAAATGAATTTCCAGAAACTTCTTATTCGGTATAACTGACTATGGTAATTCTTCCTCCATTCGTCGATATCAATCAGATTCAGAAGAATATTTGGAGAAAAAAGAAATACCAAGGGTATGTTTCAGTTATTCGATCGATTTACATTAGAAATATTTCAGATTTGGTCTCGATTTGTGATATTCAATAATTGGATCTTTTATATAAATCGTGAAGGAAGTTTAATATCAGTGAATATGTATAATCTTTCATATGAAATTATAAAGACAAAGTAAGTGGAAATAAATAGAATTATATGAAGTTAAAGGAAATTATTCAAGTTTGGTCAAACTCTCGCGAATTGTTGGAATTGATGAGAATGGAATGGTGAATGTACAGACATATTGGGACAAACCACCAGTTCATCTACTCACTGCTCAACTACCAGAGAAGTATATTGTAAGTACAATATCTCTCTCTCTCTCTCTCTCTATATATCTCTCTCTCTCTCTTTGATGAGAATGGAATGGTGAATGTACAGACATATTGGGACAAACCACCAGTTCATCTACTCACTGCTCAACTACCAGAGAAGTATATTGTAAGTTCAATATCTCTCTCTCTCTCTCTCTCTCTCTCTCTCTCTCTCTCTCTCTCTCTTTTCCAATGTACTTTTTAAGACTCAAGAAAGTCGCCATTTTCAGTTTTCCACTATTTTTTGTGTCTCCCTCTCTCTTTATTTTATTTTCCATCTCATATTTTCAGAACCAAGCTAATATACCTAAATTGATCGATACGAATAAGAAGAGAATTGAAAAACCCGAAAGAAAAGTCAAAACTGGACAAAAAGAGGAAGATGAACTTTTGAAGACTAAAAAATTACTTGAAAAGAGAAAGAGAAGAAAGAAGAAGAACAAAGAGAAGAAAGAGAAGAAAGAGAAGAAAGAAGAAGAACTAGAGAAGAGAATTGAAATAATGGAAGAGGAAATGAAAGATTTGAAATTAAAATATAATAAACTTCTTTTTAAAGTAAGATATTAAAATATTTTATATGAATATTAATTGAATCTTCTTTCATGTTTCAACTTGGAACAGTGACCATGCTGAGAAGAAATAATTATTAATCTACTCATAGATTGTCCTTAAATGGCCATATCGTCATTGCTCATAACATAGTCGGACAACTTATTCTCTATATACATATCATGAATTCTATTCTTGCATATCCCACTCAATTGCAGTGTATATATTTAACATTTTTGATAAAAGATATTATAGTACTTTCCGATTTATTCACTCTATAATGTAAGGAATGAATTGTTTAAAAGAGAGAGAAAAGTGTCTACTTCATTTTTTGTTTAAAAAGTCGATAACGTGCATACAATATTCCGAAACAGCTATTATATTTTCAGTTAAGCTTCAAAAATTGTAATCAACTCCATTCTTGTAAATATAAGGATGGGCCACTGACGGCTGGGCTTTTTTGGTTTTTTTAAATAAATTTTTGACTCATTTCTCAAAAAATACATGTTCAAAAGTACCGTAAAAAACTAAAAAGTGAATATATTGTGATTACAAAATTTAGTGTGAAATATTTATCTGCCACAAGATGTACAAGCGCCGGCTAAACTTATAATTAGAACTGAAGGGAGGAGTGACCTCTCTCAATGGCCTCTTCATCGCGCACACTATTTCTCTGTTCTCTAACAACGAGAGCGCGTAGAGCGTTGAAGAGAACGTTGACAAAGTCCCTTTTAACCGCTATTGCCATTTATCGTTGCGCCAATTATCCTGCAACTTTTCATCATACCAGAAAGAGACGAGCTGGGACTGTTGAGGGTCATTATATCTGCCCTCACTCCTATTCACCATTGCCCTTTCACTTTCATTATTACATGGGTGGAGCCAACCCTGTATATAAGGGTCACGAGGCGAGGCCTCTAGGCCGATTCCTGAACCAACGAATAGAGAATGTGCTGATACTCTACCTTTGTTAGAACATTCTGATGGGAAGGTATTGGCCACTAGTAGAGCCGACTAACAAGATGCGCTGGGTGAATTCCCGGCGCAGGATTTGATCGAGCTTTGGGAAAGAATATTTGTAAGTCTCTTGTATTTGGTTGTTATGTGTCTATATTATTATTATTTTGTTCCATCCTTTTCCCTTAGTTTCTCTCGCGCATTTCATCTTTTGAATTGCGTAAGCTCGATCTCATCAGGACTTGAAAAAGTTGGTCAATACAGGCACCGGTCATCGATGTCCACTGAGGCATCGAAGAAATTATGAGGAGAGAGAAAAAGGAATAGACTGACTGTGCCAGACAGAGAGAGAAAGGAAAGATAGAGACAAAATCAAAAACTGCGGTCCGATGTTTCGGCCCTCGGTTCTAGACACCGGAACCGCCCCGTGTGGGTTGGGCCTCATCAGTAGACGAGCCCACACAGGATTTTTGAAAGAGAATTTGAAAAAAAGTATAAAACAATAGCAATTTCGTAAGAGAATTTAATATAATGTTAGTCAAGCAAAATAAACAAAAGTGAGTTGGGGAAGACAGACGGTAGGTCGTGATATACCTCATTGATTCTCCGCCGAAATTCATTGTTGTTTGACGCCTATTCTTGTACTAGCCAAATGATGGTAATAATCAGAAATGTTTCGATCGGAAAGGAATATGTTCAATTGGCGCGAGAGCAAGGATGATAGAGTGCGTAGACATTAGAGAGTGCAGATTGTAAAGTTAGATAGTGCGCAGAGACGAGAGAGTCGTTTGATCTACCTATATCTATAGTCTGATATTGATTGTAATTCTATGTAGCACTTTCTCGTGATTATTATTTCTAACTTGATAAGGGGAAGAAAGAAGAAGAAATAGAGATGAGAAATGCAATAATGGAAATGGAAATGAAAGAATTACAACAGAAATATAATAAACTACTAATCCGAGTAAGTTTTACTCTGTTCAAAAGATACGAAAAGAAATTTTTTAAAAACAGAAAAATATTCCTCTTTCACACACTCTCTCGCCTCTTCTCTTCTCTTTTCGCGACTTTTGAACACTACATAATTTACAAATCTAGGAAATAGGGATATAAATTTAATCTATTTTCAGATTTCAAAATGGGATGAGAAGAAATAATTCCTAATTGAGTCAAGAAAGTTTTTCCTAATTCTTGTAGTCAAATCGATTTTCGAACCTCGGACAATTTTATTATCTTTGTATCATTCATTATATCATTTCTGTGTACTATTCAAAAAATAAAGGAAAATAAGATAAATCATCAGCACTGAGTTCCTTTCCAGCCCATGCATATCATTCCCCTATACAATTTCTTCTTAAATATCTTATTTAGAAAACACTATCTGAGAGAATTCAACAACTGGAATATTTCTTGGTATCGATGAAAAATGATTTTTTCTGTCTTATGTGTGATAATTACAGGCTCCATGAGTGTAGTTCACTGGTACTTGGAAATTGCTTCCAATTGAAAATTCGCTTCAGGGGGTGACCACACAACGATTTGGCGCCTTTTCCTAAAAAGTTTATTTCGAATCCAATCGATTCGGGAGTGGATGCAATCGACTCCTTGCCTAATTCTAAGAAACTATTGTCGAGGAGAGTTTTTTGATCAACGGTCAACGAAGGCTGGAATCAGGAAATTTCGAAAAAAAATTCACATTAAATTAATTCTCACTATTTTCCCATGGAGAAAGTAAATTTTTTATTTGCTCAATCGCTTCTACATATCATAACACATCTTCAGTTTAAAAAGTGTAATTTATAAAAAATGGGAAATTTATGCGCGAATCAATTTTGTTCGTTGAACTTAATTGTGGTGAGGATTGGCGACTTTTCATAAAAAGTTTATTTCGAATCTAATCGATTCGGGAGTGGGCGCATTCGAATCCTTGACTAATTCTAAAAAAACTATTGCTGAGGAGAGTTTTTCGATCAACGTTCAACGAACGCTGGAATTGGTAATTTTCGAAAAAAATGTTTACATTAAATTAATTCTCACTATTTTCCCATGGCGAATGTAAACTTTTTATTTGCTCAATCGCTGCTACATATCATAAGCGCGTATACGAATAAGTAAATAGAATAAAAATTACATCACAATGATGATTAGAATAGTGAACAACACTGCCCAACTACAGCTACACTCCGAACCACCGGATGAACAGTCAAATACTCGTGTAACAAGCAGAAAAGCGACAAAAAATCGATTAGGAAATCTCGCCTTCTTGCCCTTACCGTAATTCCTCACCATAATTCATACAACAACAACAAAATTGATTCGAACACAAATTTATATTTTTTTATAAATTACACTTTTTAACTGAAGATGTGTTATGATATGTAGCAGCGATTGAGCAGATAAAAAGTTTACATTCGCCATGGGAAAACTGTGAGAATTAATTTAATGTAAACATTTTTTTCGAAAATTACCAATTCCAGCGTTCGTTGACCGTTGATCGAAAAACTCTCCTCAGCAATAGCGGAAAATTGATATTTAATATTTTCTGAAAAAATTCGATTTAAAATCGATACCGGAGAAGTTCGTTAATGAAAAAATGAAGGATTAGAAAGATGGCTGGACCTTTGAGATTAGCTGGATGCGGGCAACTCATGAGATATTTGGAGAACCTTAATGGCGACCCAGCTGACCCTAATCGACTGAATATAGTTGTAAAATGTTAATGTAAAAATGTTCAATGAGGACTATTCCTCCTTTTGATATTCGCACAAGCCTTTGCGGGGGCGCAATGCTCTGTAAAATCATTGCTGGCCCGCAACCTTGAGGGGGAGAGATTGCAGGCACGAAATCGCCAATTTTGTCGTTTCATGAATTGTTTTGATCTTATCAGAGTGAAAGTTACTTTTGTACTTAGGGCGTTGTGGAATCAACAAAAGATTATAGTTTGACATGAACTGAAGTGTACATTATTCAGAATTTGTTGCTCTTTCACCTGGTATATGATACGATAGGTTTCGCTACAATATTGACGTGTCACGAATTCTTTAATTCCAAAAATGCATAGAGCAATTTTGTTAATTCGGCTGGAGTGGCCGTTGTTCAACATGGGAACGTGCAAATTATTCAAAAAAAATTTGAAAAAAAACCATCAGATAAATAACAATAGAAGAATCAATCAATAAATATCTACATGATCAATAAGTCCATACATATCAGTCTACAAAGATCCTCAGTGAAGGAGTGATGGCGTGTTAAAATGTGCTGGAAAACCGAAAAAAAAGCGACTTTCCGAGTGTTAAAATGTTTTCAGGAAAACCGAAAATGGAAAGTCGATATTTGAATTCGCGGGCGCTAATAATGTGCGGGAATTCAAATTCCGACTTTCCGACTGCCTATTTCTATGTTTAAAAAAACGAAGTAAATCCGAAATTTCTTTTTCTTTCACTTTTCGTCTTCTTTTGACATCGGAAACTCGCAGTCGGAAAGTCGGAATTTGAATTCCCGCACATTTTTCGCGCCCGCGAATTCAAATATCGAATTTCCATTTTCCGTTTTCCAGGGTACATTTTAACACTCGGAAAGTCGCTTTTTTCGGTTTTCCACCACATTTTAACGCGCCATCAGGCTCGTCTGGCGATCGTTCTTGAGTTTTCGCAACGAAACGTTCATTTTGACTAACTAAACATTGATTCCATGCATTTTGTCATAGAAATATCAATATCCGAATGGAAAAGTGTAAATAGAACAAAAATAACCATGAAAATATCAGTTTCCTTCGGAAAATACGATCACGTGAAAAAATCAACGAATGGATTTTCGTGCATAGCACGATCTTTGCTTGAACTGTCCTTTTTCACGAAAGTTGTCAAATTGTAATGCAAAAGTTAGAACTTTGGAAAAGTTTGCACTCCCGTCCAAAAAGGTGTTTCAAGGTTCAGTGCGATAGTCAGTGGTATAGTGCGATATACAATTTAAATTATTCGAATTTAAATTAAAATTATTCCTCGTCGTCATCTATCCCAGTGTTTCAGTGATCTGTAACATATCGTAAACTATTTCGGGACAACGCAATTCAAGGCTCCGCTTTATGATAATTGGGCGGAGTTTTTCTCTAGTACGTCATGGGCTAACCTTTGCCTTCTCGATTAGTTCATTATCAGTGGTTCCTCTACCTATTAATATCATCATGGTTTCTCCTATCCCTCCCTCCTCGCCCCCCAGACCGTTTATATTGATACTATTCACAATGCCCCCATGCCGAAGTTACACAAGGTTCCGCTTATGCTTCTGATGAGAGCAATTTCGATGAGAGTTTCTTAGATGACGATAAGGAAGAGTTTTAATTGAACTTCGATTTTACTGTACTAACATAATAATAATATATTATCATAGTATGATCCCAATTGTATTACACGAAAAATCGACGAAGTTTAACAATGTACTAACAAGTCGATTATGTGCTTCCAAAAATAATCACATTTGCACATTTTGACCAGTTAGAGCAGAGAAAACCCAAGTGAATTGAAAAAAGAACTGTTTTTTTTTCTACTCACCAGTGTTTATCTCATTTCAAATACTTGACGAGAGAGAGGTCGTAAATGCGCCTCTCTCGTGAATAATACAAAAAAACCGACCACATATCCCAGTATCCATTTTGAAACATGTAAGAGTACACTATATTAAAATTTCAAGGTCATCGGATGGCTACAAGAAAAGTTATCCTCAAAAATCAAAATAATGTATTATAATCTCATATTATGATATCCTTCTAGCCACCACTGTATTATTAAAACTCTCTTACAGGTGGATGAACACAGTCTGCCACTGAAAAGAAACAGGCATGTGAACTCACTCGATGCATGCCTGCAACACTTAGTGAAAGCCATGTCTCGAAAGCCATGTCTCCCATGACGTACTAGAGAAAAACTCCGCCCAATTATCATAAAGCGGAGCCTTGAATTGCGTTGTCCCGAAATAGTTTACGATATGTTACAGATCACTGAAACACTGGGATAGATGACGACGAGGAATAATTTTAATTTAAATTCGAATAATTTAAATTGTATATCGCACTATACCACTGACTATCGCACTGAACCTTGAAACACCTTTTTGGACGGGAGTGCAAACTTTTCCAAAGTTCTAACTTTTGCATTACAATTTGACAACTTTCGTGAAAAAGGACAGTTCAAGCAAAGATCGTGCTATGCACGAAAATCCATTCGTTGATTTTTTCACGTGATCGTATTTTCCGAAGGAAACTGATATTTTCATGGTTATTTTTGTTCTATTTACACTTTTCCATTCGGATATTGATATTTCTATGACAAAATGCATGGAATCAATGTTTAGTTAGTCAAAATGAACGTTTCGTTGCGAAAACTCAAGAACGATCGCCAGACGAGCCTGATGGCGCGTTAAAATGTGGTGGAAAACCGAAAAAAGCGACTTTCCGAGTGTTAAAATGTACCCTGGAAAACGGAAAATGGAAATTCGATATTTGAATTCGCGGGCGCGAAAAATGTGCGGGAATTCAAATTCCGACTTTCCGACTGCGAGTTTCCGATGTCAAAAGAAGACGAAAAGTGAAAGAAAAAGAAATTTCGGATTTACTTCGTTTTTTTAAACATAGAAATAGGCAGTCGGAAAGTCGGAATTTGAATTCCCGCACATTATTAGCGCCCGCGAATTCAAATATCGACTTTCCATTTTCGGTTTTCCTGAAAACATTTTAACACTCGGAAAGTCGCTTTTTTTTCGGTTTTCCAGCACATTTTAACACGCCATCACTCCTTCACTGAGGATCTTTGTAGACTGATATGTATGGACTTATTGATCATGTAGATATTTATTGATTGATTCTTCTATTGTTATTTATCTGATGGTTTTTTTTCAAATTTTTTTTGAATAATTTGCACGTTCCCATGTTGAACAACGGCCACTCCAGCCGAATTAACAAAATTGCTCTATGCATTTTTGGAATTAAAGAATTCGTGACACGTCAATATTGTAGCGAAACCTATCGTATCATATACCAGGTGAAAGAGCAACAAATTCTGAATAATGTACACTTCAGTTCATGTCAAACTATAATCTTTTGTTGATTCCACAACGCCCTAAGTACAAAAGTAACTTTCACTCTGATAAGATCAAAACAATTCATGAAACGACAAAATTGGCGATTTCGTGCCTGCAATCTCTCCCCCTCAAGGTTGCGGGCCAGCAATGATTTTACAGAGCATTGCGCCCCCGCAAAGGCTTGTGCGAATATCAAAAGGAGGAATAGTCCTCATTGAACATTTTTACATTAACATTTTACAACTATATTCAGTCGATTAGGGTCAGCTGGGTCGCCATTAAGGTTCTCCAAATATCTCATGAGTTGCCCGCATCCAGCTAATCTCAAAGGTCCAGCCATCTTTCTAATCCTTCATTTTTTCATTAACGAACTTCTCCGGTATCGATTTTAAATCGAATTTTTTCAGAAAATATTAAATATCAATTTTCCGTTATCGTCGTTTTTAGATTATGTTAGAGTAGTTGATTTTTCTGTTATTTTTGTTTTCGAGGTTGCGGGCCCGCAATGATTTTACAGAGCATTGCACCCCCGCAAAGGCTTGTGCGTTATTGCCAACCCTAGTATTATACGATTCATGAATTAACGAAATTCGTTAATTTTAACGTAATTTTTCTTAAAAATTTAACGATTAACGAATTAACGAAAAAAGGAAATTTTCGTTAATGTTTTCGTTAATAAAAATCAGCTTCTCGATTATGGAAAAGCACATTTTCTGAGTTAATCGAATAGTTTCATGAACAATCTGGAGACAAAAAGGTTGCAAAAACTATTCCACCATCCATTTTATGCTGATGCAGCTTATTCGACGCTAGAAACATCAATGAACCGTCGGGCCCGTGCATTTTTTTTAGAAAATTGAGGAAATTCGGTATTATACGACAAAGGGGTAATGACTCCGAACGTTTCCCACTTCGCTAAAGGATAGATGAACTGTGCTCACTTTACGCATATCCCTTTACATTCTTACAAGAGATCTTAGGGATTTACAAGAACACTTGCGGGTTTTCACCTTTAACTGTCCCCTTTTAGGCAAAATCTAATCGATTGGGCATATTCGTATTTTTGTTGTATTTTTAAAAATTATTAATTCCAAAAACAATTATTATCTCGATATTATTCTATTCTGTTCATGTTATAAATGGACGTGTCTGGGTAAAATAATTCGACGTTTGAAAAATTAACGAGAATTTACGACTTTATTTTCGTTAATTTAACCACTTAACGAATTAACGAAAATTTTCATTAACGAACATCACTGGTATCGATTTTAAATCGAATTTTTTTAGAAATTCTTGAATATCAATTTTCCCTTATCGTCGTTTTTAGATTATGTTAGAGTAGTTGATTTTTCTGTTGTTCTCGTTTTCGTCATTTTGCAATTATTTTCTTGTTGAAATAGTTACAATTATGAATGAGTAAAAGTGGATCTTCATTGGTTTTGTATATCTATTCAGATCAAAAAGAATGTTTGAAATGAATGAATAAATGAGAATATACAAGTATATGATTCCATGCACATTCAAGGTGGTGTCCCGCGAATATTTTAAATATTTAAATATTTATCGCATCTTTCAAATTAATCATATGTATGGGGCCTACATGGTGGAGCATGACTAGTCATGACTTTGCTCGTTCCATCCCCACCTAGCGATGATCGCTTGACGTGAATAAATATTATTATTATTATTATCGCATCTTTCAAATTAATGAACAGTTTTAAAAAATCATTGAGCAGTACTAATGATAAAATAAGAATTTTTTTTATTTTTTTTTCCTTTTTTTTATTTTCGTGAACAAATTGTGAAGACAGAAAGGTTATTCTACATACAGTACACTATTTATTTTATGATGATTCAGCATATTGATCGCTAGAGACATAAATGAACTATCAGGCCGGTGCAGGGAAGGGCGCGCTTTTTGAAAATTGAGTAAATTCGGCAATAGGTTTCGAACTTGTGTCAAAAGGGTAACGAGTCTGAACGTTTGCCACTGCGCTATGGGACATATGAGTGGTTGTGCTAACTTTTCGCATATTACTTTGCATTTCCGCAAGAGGGATGTAGTGATTTACAAGAACATTCGCGGGCCACCATCTTTAAATATAAATTTTGAGAAGAGAAAATATAAATTTTGAGAAGAGAAAATATAAATTTTGAGAAGAGAAAATATAAATTTTTGGAAAGAAAGAGCGCAATAACTACCAATCTGCGAGACCATCCAAAGGACAAAAAATAGCGGAGATATCAAACCATCTACATATAGTATGGTCAACGAGTAACTAGACACCGATTTCAAGCTCTACCCCTTTCCGGTTAAACCAAATTATACAGCGATGCGGACTCCTCATATTTAACAGCGCGGGGATGGACACCTCGAAAACACCTACCACAAACCCCCAGTCGCCAATATAAAAACAACACCCACAAATGGACAATGTTATATTTTGCAAGACAAACACAGTTTGCTGAAGTAGAATAATAATCAATGCTAGCTTTAAAACAAAAAAGGATTTGTGGCACTATGTCGATGAATAAGAACCGACTGGATGATAACTATTTGCATCTTTGTCTATTCATAAGCGCATATGAAAATAGATATCATCCATTCGGTTCTTATTTATTGGTTCTCATTCGACATAGTTCTGCATTTGTGATTTCCCAGAGCAGTGTAAGTATAAACTAGAAATCCGCATTCGTGCAATTGCACGACCGGTCGACCAATGTTCGACGTTAAAATGATGAAAAGTCATTCTGCGCGATTTTGACTCTTAATTTCGTGCAAAGTCGCGCAGTGGCCATAAGAAACAATTCACCGCTCGGAGTGTGAAAATGAATGAAAATGAGTCGACTTCTCAAATTTGCACGCAACTCTTTTTAATTATCAATTTAAAAACCTGCGCACGAATTCTCATGCATCTATTACTGAGAAATGATTTTTGCGCGACTGCACGATTGCGGATCTCTAGTATAAACGTTAAAGGGAGCATAACCACTCTCAATGGTCTCTTCATTGCGCACACTATTTCTCTGTTCTCTAACAACGAGAGAGCATTGAGAGAGGTTTCGCACCCTTAAAAGGGGAACAATGCCATTGACCCTTAATAAAAATAATAATAATTTATCGATTCTTGAACAAGAGAAAGTAACGATATTCTGTAAATAATAAATAATGAATAATATATGAAGAACGACGAAAATGCTGCGATATATCACAGCTTTGATACTATTACGACAGACTGCGGGGTTGGGTGAATTTACAATAGATGAATCAAGAGTATTCCATTTATTAACAATTCTATTAGACAAGAAATGTCTAAATCTACGACTGGAAATCCTATGAAAGAGTAGCTTTTGGGGGAGTAGCTTTTGGGGGGACAGAAAAGAAGAAGAATCATTTAGTTATTTCACCCCAATTTAGAGAGAAAGAGTATTATCCATCATTTTTGAGTTAGTTTGGAGTAGGTTATCCTTGGTGGTCCTGTTAGACAAATAAAAACTAAAATTATTTTGCGACAGTTTAATATTCAACATATTTGAATTGAAATAACATAGAAAAGCAATATTGAAATCTTTCATTTACAACCTTCCTCACCTCTTTGATAACAGCATGAATCACTTTGAATTCTTATGAAATATAATCTCTGTTTGTCGTTTTGACTTATCAATCAATAGTCGCATCATTCTTTTACCCATTTCTTATCTTTATCATCTTTTATTCTTCTCCTTTCCTTACTAACATTCATTTCAATCGAAAATTGTGACCTATCATCTAAATATAAAGTATATTATTATTTATTTAATTGTAAAGAATATATCTTTAGTGTAGATTATCCCTTCCTAAATCATCGGCAACCTACATTTCGCCCAAATTCCAAAAGCCCAGAATATTTTCCCAAATTCGAAATGTTCAAAAACCTAGAGGCTGTACAAAAGATCTACTTTATTCGTGGACATTTTGTAGTATCTCTCATCCATTTCCGGTATTATCCATAATAATGGATCCATACAATTATCTAATAGAATTATGTTCTTTTCTTTTTATCTGTTTCAACTTTCCCACAACACTCACCTCTTTCTCTACCACAACCTACTTTAAAACCATTTTTTTTCATTACTTTAACTAATCAATTGATCTTTGATCTCTCTTTCTCTACCTTCACCCTCAATTGATCTTTGATCTCTCTTTCTCTACCTTCACCCTTTATTGATCTTTGATCTCTCTTTCTCTACCTTCACCCTCAATTGATCTTTGATCTCCCTTTCTCTACCTTCATCATCAATTGATCTTTGATCTCTCTTTCTCTACCTTCATCCTCAATTGATCTTTGATCTCTCTTTCTCTACCTTCACCCTCAATTGATCTTTGATCTCTCTTTCTCTACCTTCATCCTCAATTGATCTTTGATCTCTCTTTCTCTACCTTCACCCTCAATTGATCTTTGATCTCTCTTTATCTACCTTCATCCTCAATTGATCTTTGATCTCCCTTTCTCTACCTTCATCCTCAATTGATCTTTGATCTCTCTTTCTCTACCTTCACCCTTTATTGATCTTTGATCTCTCTTTCTCTACCTTCACCCTCAATTGATCTTTGATCTCTCTTTATTTATTTATTTATCGTACACCGCAGAGGTGTTTCAACAAGTACAGAATGTTCGAGTGCAAGAAAAAAAATATGTGAGAGAATAAAAATTATTAAAAGAGAGGTGGATGGGGATGGGGGGGGGGAAGGTGAGAGATCAATTGATCACGCCTTCTGCTACAGTCAGGAAGAGTGAAGAGGGGAGGAGCCTCTTGTGCGGTGGAGCAGCCGCAAATCCAATGTATATCGTATTGGATCTCTGAGTGAGCAGGGAGGGAGAGATCAAAGATCAAGTCGACCGGGAAGATGGGACGGGGATTACAAATTTGGGACAGCAACACCTAGTTTATTCGGAAGATCAGGGAAAACAATTAGATGACGTTTAATACAAGGGATCGACAATTTAGGGTCACAAATTGTATGCAGTTTATTCAAAAATCGGGATGTTCTATGGGAGAATGATGCTTTTAGGTTTTCTCTATTGGACTTGGGGATGTGGAGAACAAAAGCATTTTGACGACGGCTAATAGATCGATATGTATAAAAACGACTAATAGGAAGGTCTACAGTACAAGCGAATATTTTAAGTGCTAGAATGAGATCGGAAACAATTCGACGAACATAGAGACTGGGGAGTGCATAGAATGATACTCTATTTGCATACGAAGGGCATACAATTTTAGAACGAGAACAACGATAGAAAAGTAAGCGAGTAAATAAATGTTGAGCCTTTTCTAATCTACGGATTCTGCCTTTAGCTGAAGGGGACCAGACGGGGGAAGCATATTCTAATATGGGAATAATGAAAGATTGATAGGCACGAATATAAGGTTCAGGTAAAGTACATGTGACACTACGAAAGAGAAGGTAAATAAGAGATGAAGCTTTATTGCAAACAGTAGAGATGTGGGTATCGAAATTGAGAGATACATCAATAAGGACTCCTAGGTCCTTAACAGAAGTGGTGTGGGGTAGGTCAATAGAATTAAGTTGGTACTTATGGTAGGGATTGTTTTTGCCTAAATAAATAACGTTGCATTTGTTTGTAGCAACTTCTAACTGCCATTTTTTGCAGTAATCTATGAAAGCCGATAACCCCGACTGAAAATGGGAATGAGAATCAGATGGCGAAAGTGGGTCATAAGCAGTAAATAGTTTTACATCATCAGCAAAAAGCCTACAGGAAAGACCAGGGAAGGGAGAAAATACCCGGGGAAGATCAAAAGTGTATAGCAAAAAAAGAAGAGGACCCAAAACTGTACCTTGAGGAACACCAGAGATGACCTCTCTCTCATTAGAGAGAGAAGATCCAATACGAACTCTAAAAGGTCTTTTATCCAAATATGCTGAAAACCACTTTAACAAACAATCACGAATGCCAAGTGAACGTAATTTACATAATAACTTGGGATGAGAGACTTTGTCGAAAGCCTTAGCAAGATCAATATAAGCGACATCAATACATCGATCACGATCGATATCTTCACGCCAGGACTGGGTACAATCAAGTAATTGGGTAACAGTGGATTTATTACTAAGGAAACCATGTTGCTCGGAAGGAATAATATTGTGGATTTGACACCACCGTATTAACTTTGGTTTGAGAAGCCTTTCCATTATTTTGGAAGGAATAGGTGTCAGGCTAATAGGGCGAAAATGAGAGACTAAGGAGGGGCTAGAAACTTTGGGGATGGGAATGACTATAGAGGATTTCCAGAGGGATGGGATATCACCGAGCATGAGACTGTAATTAAATATGTGTGCAAGAGGTTCAGAGAGGGAGGCGAAACAATTCTTGAAAATAATGGAAGGAATATTATCGGAAGGAAGAGAGCAAGATGTGGAGACTCGTTTGAGAAGGGGGGAAATGTCTTGGGGCAAAACAACTGAAACACGTAAGGTGGAGGAAATAGTGGAGGATGGTGAAGGCATGGTACCATCGTCACGAGTGAATACGGAAGTAAAATATTCAGACAGAGATTCAGCCTTGTCAAAATCGCTAGTGACAGTGGAACCATCTGATCTAGTGAGAGAGGCTACAATCATTGACTTAGACTTAAAGCGAGTAGAGATGTAACGATAGAATGAACGACCATGAGTTTTACAAAGTAGACGGTTTTCATAGTTACGAGTAAATTTTCGAATTTCGCGATCAAGCTTTAGAGAAACGGAATGGAACAATTCTTGTACGGGGCGGAGGTGTAACTTATCAAAAAGAGCACGCTTGTGAGCAAGAAGAGATTTAATGTGTGGGGGATAATGATCAACAGATAGAGTTTGCTTCTTCAAAGGGACAAAAAGTGAAAAGAGAGAGTAGATATAAGAGCAGAAGCGATTATACATGTCCGAAATATCCAAAAAACCAGCAAAAATTTCCGCCCAGTCCGTCCCAAACAGTGCATTATCCAAGGCCGGAAAGTCAGTTTTGCGAAAATCATAGGTGTGCACTGCTATGGGAGGAGTGAGAGGAAAGTTGAAAAGGAAGGAAATTGAGGAATGATCGGAATTACGGAAGGGTGCAGATAGAGAACAGTCAGTGACAACATTGGGAGGGGATAGAATGATATCCAAATAGTGATTATTAATAGAAGGTCCAGGGACAACTTGGGAAAGATCGAGATCTATGGCTATATCATGGAGAAGGGAAGCTTGTGAGGAAAGAGTATCAGGAGAGGACCAATCTATGTGCAAATTGAAATCTCCCAATATCACAACCTGATGTTGTACAGAAACTAAAGAAGATATTTCGTCAAAAAGTTGGATGTTTTGAGCGGTCGTGGTATTGGGTGGTCGATAGACAAGAATGAAGCGGGTAGGAACATGGGTGAGAGGAGAATGAATATCGATAACAAGAATATCACTGGATAATGTGGTGGAGGGGGAGATACGTGAAACGGGGATATGGTCACGGATAAGGATACAGACGCCACCACCACGACGAGCACGATCATTACGAAAGATACGGTAGGGAAAAGCAAGAAGTAGTTCAGAGTCAAAGATTCTAGAGGTTAACCAAGATTCAGTTATGAACACAATATCAGGTCGATCGATAGAGAGAATGGAATGAAGATCAGGGATCTTATTGCAGAGAGAACGAGCATTGAAGAGAGTACAGGACAAAGGAGAGGAGGGAAGGGGGTCGAGAGAGAGGGTGGAAATACGAGAGGGATGAGGGGGGGAAAGAAGGAGAGGTCAGAGATGAAGAGGTAGAATGGAATGAGAGAGTATCAGAGCAATCGGAGGATGAGATCAATGAGTTCAAAGAACAATCAAGAGATAATGATGGACTATCTTGACATGTGCGACAATGTTCAACGATTGGTGAAACAGTAGAGATACAGTATGGAGAATGATCTAGGAGCGGTGTACGGTAACCTAGTTTCCCTGAGGGAGTCGAGTACGAACTTTGGACTTAATGTCATCGCGATGCCAGAGCTGATCTCTGTACATCACGTATGGACAAGAAGGATCCTTAGAACGCATCTCCCTCAGAGAATCTCTAAGTGACTTGCACTTCTCTCTCTCCTCTCGTGTCTGCGACTTGCGAATGTAGATACCCCTCCACTCCTCGTTATTGCGGAGGGAGTGGGCGTGTTTGAGTGCAGACAGTTGATGAGATTTAGAAGGTAAAACCACCTTGAGCAGTCGGGGACCCCGATCAGACTTTGGACCCATGCGGAACACCATCTGAGGTACCGCCTTGACCTCGAGATGACTGAGAACTCGGCCTACGGCCATTCTATCAGCCTCGAGTCTCTCCACAAGCGAGAGTGAGGAGGCGGCCTCGGGCAGACCAGAGATCACAAGAGATCTCGCCCTGAGATGGGCCTCGACAGGATCCTCAGTGATACCAGAGGGCGTGGTAGGAGAGGAGGTAGAGGAGGGGGGAGGGACGACCCCAACAGACTCTCCAATGGGAGGAGAATCATCCTTCTCCTTAGTGAGAAGCTCAACCTGAGTGGCCAGCTTACTCAGGAGCGAAGTGATTTCCTCCCAAAGTGGAGCCTCAACACCTTTAGGCACTTCACCCAACGCAAGAGCATGTGCGCTCGCAACCATGTTGTCGATCATACATCTCCTAGCAGGGGGAGAAGCACCACCAGATGATGGACGAGTCGTCCCACGAGGGGCCATGTCAAGAGATAAACGCGCTAATCAATAATCGAGAGAGAAAAGAAAGGTCACCTTCCCCAGAGAAGGGAAGAGAGAAGAGTGTGAAGGGAAGAGAGAAGAGTGAGAAGGGAAGAGAGAAGAGTCAGAAGGGAAGAGAGAAGAGTTTTTCTTTCTCTACCTTCATCCTCAATTGATCTTTGATCTCCCTTTCTCTACCTTCATCCTCAATTGATCTTTGATCTCCCTTTCTCTACCTTCATCCTCAATTGATCTTTGATCTCCCTTTCTCTACCTTCATCCTCAATTGATCTTTGATCTCTCTTTCTCTACCTTCACCCTCAATTGATCTTTGATCTCTCTTTCTCTACCTTCATCCTCAATTGATCTTTGATCTCTCTTTCTCTACCTTCACCCTCAATTGATCTTTGATCTCTCTTTCTCTACCTTCACTCTCAATTGATCTTTGATCTCTCTTTCTCTACCTTCACCCTCAATTGATCTTTGATCTCTCTTTATCTACCTTCATCCTCAATTGATCTTTGATCTCCCTTTCTCTACCTTCATCCTCAATTGATCTTTGATCTCTCTTTCTCTACCTTCACCCTCAATTGATCTTTGATCTCTCTTTCTCTACCTTCACCCTCAATTGATCTTTGATCTCTCTTTATCTACCTTCATCCTCAATTGATCTTTGATCTCCCTTTCTCTACCTTCATCCTCAATTGATCTTTGATCTCTCTTTCTCTACCTTCACCCTCAATTGATCTTTGATCTCTCTTTATCTACCTTCACACTCAATTGATCTTTGATCTCTCTTTCTCTACCTTCACCCTCAATTGATCTTTGATCTCTCTTTCTCTACCTTCACCCTCAATTGATCTTTGATCTCTCTTTCTCTACCTTCACCCTTTATTGATCTTTGATCTCTCTTTCTCTACCTTCACCCTCAATTGATCTTTGATCTCTCTTTCTCTACCTTCACCCTCAATTGATGTTTGATTTCTCTTTCTATACCTTCATCCTCAATTGATCTTTGATCTCTCTTTCTCTACCTTCACCCTCAATTGATCTTTGATCTCTCTTTCTATACCTTCACCCTCAATTGATCTTTGATCTCTCTTTCTCTACCTTCATCCTCAATTGATCTTTGATCTCTCTTTCTATACCTTCATCCTCAATTGATCTTTGATCTCTCTTTCTCTACCTTCACCCTCAATTGATCTTTGATCTCTCTTTCTCTACCTTCACTCTCAATTGATCTTTGATCTCTCTTTCTCTACCTTCACCCTCAATTGATCTTTGATCTCTCTTTATCTACCTTCATCCTCAATTGATCTTTGATCTCCCTTTCTCTACCTTCATCCTCAATTGATCTTTGATCTCTCTTTCTCTACCTTCACCCTTTATTGATCTTTGATCTCTCTTTCTCTACCTTCACCCTCAATTGATCTTTGATCTCTCTTTCTCTACCTTCATCCTCAATTGATCTTTGATCTCCCTTTCTCTACCTTCACCCTTTATTGATCTTTGATCTCTCATCATCTCTGACTTATCAATCAATAGTCGCATCATTCTTTTACCCATTTCTTATCTTTATTATCTTTTATTCTCCTCCTTTCCTTACTAGCATTCATTTCAATCGAAAATGAAGTACGACCATCTAAATGTAAAGTATTTTATAATTCTCTTAATTGACTTTACCGTATAAAATATGCTTGTATATTTGGTACAAGAGTTGCTACAATTCCTTGTCCATGTTGTCATCTTTCTAAGTCTTTATCCTATCAGCACATTGAATGCAGAGGGGGCCAAAAAAGGCGGAATCTTCTTATCCACAAGATTTATCCTTTCCTTTCTATCCTTTCTTTCTAAAGAAAAGGCAAATTATTGCGAAGTGTAAAATGAGTACGGCAAACTTCAGACGGGTTTGGTAAAAAAGTGTATTTCAGTTTCTTTTGCCCGCATAAAATTCATAATTAGCCCAATTTCGATAGGGAGAGAGAGGGGGATAGAGGGTTGGGGAAGGAGAGAGATATGGAGTATTATTCTTTTCTTACCTTTTGAATCTTACTTATTTCGTATTATTGCTCTTAT
>CALSFV010000620.1:0-18618 GCA_943737045.1 Parapristionchus giblindavisi
TAAAACCGTAACCGTAAAACCGTAACCGTAAAACCGTAACCGTAAAACTGTAACCGTAAAACCGTAACCGTAAAACCTTATCAGTTACCGTAAAACCGTAACCGTAGCCGTAACCATAAAACCGTGACTGTTATCTAAAACCGTAAAACCGTAAAACCGTAATCGAAACCGTAACCGTAAAACCGTAACCGTAAAACCGTAACGGGAAAACCGTAAAACCGTAACCGTAAAACCGTAAGCGTAAAACAGTAACCGTAAAAACCGTAACCGTTACAATAACCGTAAAACCGTGACCGCAACCTAAAACCGTAAAACCGTAAAACCGTAATCGAGATCGCTTCGGCAACCTTCGGTCCCGCCTGGGGCCAAGCCTAATCCGTAACCGTATCCGTAAAACCGTAACCGTAACCGTAAAAGCGTAAAACCATAAAACAGATTGAGGCGGTGGCGATGGGCTGCCTGCTTATCTTTTAGTCGGGCCAGGCTTTATGAACGTTGCCGTGTAAAACCGTAACCGTAAAACCGTAACCGTAACCGTAAAACCGTAACCGTAAGATAAAACCATAACGTAAAAACCGTAACCGTAAAACCGTAACCGTAACCGTAAAACCGTAACCGTAAAACCGTATCCGTAACCGTAACCGTAAAACCGTAACCGTAAAACCGTAACAACCGTAACCGTAAAACCGTAACAGTTACCGTAAAACCGTAACCGTAACAATAACCGTAAAACCGCATCCGTAAAACCTTAAAACCGTAACCGTAAAACCGTAACCGTAGCCGTCACCGTGAAACCGTAACCGTAACCGTAACCATAAAACCGTGACTGTAACCTAAAACCGTAAAACCGTAATCGAAACCGTAACCGTAAAACCGTAACCGTAAAACCGTAACGGTAAAACCGTAAAACCGTAAAACCCTAATCGAAACCGTAACCGTAAAACCGTAACCGTAAAACCGTAACGGTAAAACCGTAAAACCGTAAGCGTAAAACCGAAACCGTAAAAACCGTAACCGTAACAATAACCGTAAAACCGTAACCGTAACCGTAACCGTAAATCCGTGACCGCAACCTAAAACCGTAATACCGTAAAACCGTAATCGAGATCGCTTCGGCAACCTTCGGTCCCGCCTGGGGCCAAGCCTAATCCGTAACCGTATCCGTAAAACCGTAACCGTAACCGTAAAACCGTAAAACCGTAAAACAGATTGAGGCGGTGGCGATGGGCTGCCTGCTTATCTTTTAGTCGGGCCAGGCTTTATGAACTTTGCAAGAAACAAGGATCAGTAAAACCGTAACCGTAACCGTAACCGTAACCGTAACCATAACCGTAATCGTAAAACCGTAACCGTAAAACCGTAACCGTAACCGTCAAACCGTGGCCGTAACCTAAAACCGTAAAACCGTATCCGTAAAACCGTAAACGTAAAACCGTAACCGTAAAACTGTAACTGTAAAACCGTAATCGAGATCGCTTCGGCAACCTTCGGTCCCGCCTGGGGCCAAGCCTAATCCGTAACCGTATCCGTAAAACCGTAACCGTAACCGTAAAACCGTAAAACCGTAAAACAGATTGAGGCGGTGGCGATGGGCTGCCTGCTTATCTTTTAGTCGGGCCAGGCTTTATGAACTTTGCAAGAAACAAGGATCAGTAAAACCGTAACCGTAACCGTAACCGTAACCGTAACCGTAACCATAACCGAAATCGTAAAACCGTAACCGTAAAACCGTAACCGTAACCGTAAAACCGTGACCGTAACCTAAAACCGTAAAACCGTATCCGTAAAACCGTAACCGTAAAACCGTAACCGTAAAACTGTAACTGTAAAACCGTAACCGTAAAACCGTAACAGTTACCGTAAAACCGTAACCGAAACCGTAACAATAACCGTAAAACCGCATCCGTAGAACCTTAAAACCGTAACCGTAAAACCGTAACCGTAGCCGTCACCGTGAAACCGTAACCGTAAAACCGTAACCGGTGGCGATGGGCTGCCTGCTTATCTTTTAGTCGGGCCAGGCTTTATGAACTTTGCAAGAAACAAGGATCAGTAAAACCGTAACCGTAACCGTAACCGTAACCGTAACCATAACAGTAATCGTAAAACCGTAACCGTAAAACCGTAACCGTAACCGTAAAACCGTGACCGTAACCGTAAAACCGTGACCGCAACCTAAAACCGTAAAACCGTAAAACCGTAACCGTAAAACTGTAACTGTAAAACCGTAACCGTAAAACCGTAACCGTAACCGTAACAATAACCGTAAAACCGTATCCGTAGAACCTTAAAACCGTAACCGTAAAACCGTAACCGTAGCCGTCGCCGTGAAACCGTAACCGTAAAACCGTAACCGTAAAACCGTAACGGTAAAACCGTAAAACCGTAACCGTAAAATCGTAAGCGTAAAACCGTAACCGTAAAAACCGTAACCGTAACAATAACCGTAAAACCGTAACCGTAACCGTAACTGTAAAACCGTGACCGCAACCTAAAACCGTAAAACCGTAAAACCGTAATCGAAACCGTAACCGTAAAACCGTAACCGTAACCGTAAAACCGTGACCGTAACCGTAAAACCGTGACCGCAACCTAAAACCGTAAAACCGTAAAACCGTAACCGTAAAACTGTAACTGTAAAACCGTAACCGTAAAACCGTAACCGTAACCGTAACAATAACCGTAAAACCGCATTCGTAGAACCTTAAAACCGTAACCGTAAAACCGTAACCGTAGCCGTCGCCGTGAAACCGTAACCGTAAAACCGTAACCGTAAAACCGTAACGGTAAAACCGTAAAACCGTAACCGTAAAATCGTAAGCGTAAAACCGTAACCGTAAAAACCGTAACCGTAACAATAACCGTAAAACCGTAACCGTAACCGTAACTGTAAAACCGTGACCGCAACCTAAAACCGTAAAACCGTAAAACCGTAATCGAAACCGTAACCGTAAAACCGTAACCGTAACCGTAAAACCGTGACCGTAACCGTAAAACCGTGACCGCAACCTAAAACCGTAAAACCGTAAAACCGTAACCGTAAAACTGTAACTGTAAAACCGTAACCGTAAAACCGTAACCGTAACCGTAACAATAACCGTAAAACCGCATCCGTAGAACCTTAAAACCGTAACCGTAAAACCGTAACCGTAGCCGTCGCCGTGAAACCGTAACCGTAAAACCGTAACCGTAAAACCGTAACGGTAAAACCGTAAAACCGTAACCGTAAAATCGTAAGCGTAAAACCGTAACCGTAAAAACCGTAACCGTAACAATAACCGTAAAACCGTAACCGTAACCGTAACTGTAAAACCGTGACCGCAACCTAAAACCGTAAAACCGTAAAACCGTAATCGAAACCGTAACCGTAAAACCGTAACAGTTACCGTAAAACCGTAACCGTAACAATAACCGTCAAACCGTAACCGTAAAAACCGTAACCGTAACAATAACCGTAAAACCGTAACCGTAACCGTAACCGTAAAACCGTGACCGCAACCTAAAACCGTAAAACCGTAAAACCGTAATCGAAACCGTAACCGTAAAACCGTAACAGTTACCGTAAAACCGTAACCGTAACAATAACCGTCAAACCGTAACCGTAAAAACCGTAACCGTAACAATAACCGTAAAACCGTAACCGTAACCGTAACCGTAAAACCGTGACCGCAACCTAAAACCGTAAAACCGTAAAACCGTAACCGTAAAACTGTAACTGTAAAACCGTAACCGTAAAACCGTAACCGTAACCGTAACAATAACCGTCAAACCGTAACCGTAAAAACCGTAACCGTAACAATAACCGTAAAACCGTAACCGTAACCGTAACCGTAAAACCGTGACCGCAACCTAAAACCGTAAAACCGTAAAACCGTAACCGTAAAACTGTAACTGTAAAACCGTAACCGTAAAACCGTAACCGTAACCGTAACAATAACCGTCAAACCGTAACCGTAAAAACCGTAACCGTAACAATAACCGTAAAACCGTAACCGTAACCGTAACCGTAAAACCGTAACGGGAAAACCGTAAAACCGTAACCGTAAAACCGTAACCGTAAAACCGTAACCGTAAAACTGTAACCGTAAAACCGTAACCGTAAAACCTTATCAGTTACCGTAAAACCGTAACCGTAGCCGTAACCATAAAACCGTGACTGTTATCTAAAACCGTAAAACCGTAAAACCGTAATCGAAACCGTAACCGTAAAACCGTAACCGTAAAACCGTAACGGGAAAACCGTAAAACCGTAACCGTAAAACCGTAAGCGTAAAACAGTAACCGTAAAAACCGTAACCGTTACAATAACCGTAAAACCGTGACCGCAACCTAAAACCGTAAAACCGTAAAACCGTAATCGAGATCGCTTCGGCAACCTTCGGTCCCGCCTGGGGCCAAGCCTAATCCGTAACCGTATCCGTAAAACCGTAACCGTAACCGTAAAAGCGTAAAACCATAAAACAGATTGAGGCGGTGGCGATGGGCTGCCTGCTTATCTTTTAGTCGGGCCAGGCTTTATGAACGTTGCAAGAAACAAGGATCAGTAAAACCGTAACCGTAACCGTAACCGTAACCGTAACCGTAACCGTAACCGTAACCGTAACCATAACCGTAACCATAACGTAATCGTGAAACCGTAACCGTAAAACCGTAACCGTAACCGTAAAACCGTGACCGTAAGAAAAAACCGTAAAACCGTATCCGTAAAACCGTAACCGTAAAACCGTAACCGTAAAACTGTAACTGTAAAACCGTAACCGTAAAACCGTAACAGTTACCGTAAAACCGTAACCGTAACAATAACCGTAAAACCGCATCCGTAAAACCTTAAAACCGTAACCGTAAAACCGTAACCGTAGCCGTCACCGTGAAACCGTAACCGTAACCGTAACCATAAAACCGTGACTGTAACCTAAAACCGTAAAACCGTAATCGAAACCGTAACCGTAAAACCGTAACCGTAAAACCGTAACGGTAAAACCGTAAAACCGTAAAACCCTAATCGAAACCGTAACCGTAAAACCGTAACCGTAAAACCGTAACGGTAAAACCGTAAAACCGTAAGCGTAAAACCGAAACCGTAAAAACCGTAACCGTAACAATAACCGTAAAACCGTAACCGTAACCGTAACCGTAAATCCGTGACCGCAACCTAAAACCGTAATACCGTAAAACCGTAATCGAGATCGCTTCGGCAACCTTCGGTCCCGCCTGGGGCCAAGCCTAATCCGTAACCGTATCCGTAAAACCGTAACCGTAACCGTAAAACCGTAAAACCGTAAAACAGATTGAGGCGGTGGCGATGGGCTGCCTGCTTATCTTTTAGTCGGGCCAGGCTTTATGAACTTTGCAAGAAACAAGGATCAGTAAAACCGTAACCGTAACCGTAACCGTAACCGTAACCGTAACCGTAACCATAACCGTAATCGTAAAACCGTAACCGTAAAACCGTAACCGTCAAACCGTGGCCGTAACCTAAAACCGTAAAACCGTATCCGTAAAACCGTAAACGTAAAACCGTAACCGTAAAACTGTAACTGTAAAACCGTAATCGAGATCGCTTCGGCAACCTTCGGTCCCGCCTGGGGCCAAGCCTAATCCGTAACCGTATCCGTAAAACCGTAACCGTAACCGTAAAACCGTAAAACCGTAAAACAGATTGAGGCGGTGGCGATGGGCTGCCTGCTTATCTTTTAGTCGGGCCAGGCTTTATGAACTTTGCAAGAAACAAGGATCAGTAAAACCGTAACCGTAACCGTAACCGTAACCGTAACCGTAACCATAACCGAAATCGTAAAACCGTAACCGTAAAACCGTAACCGTAACCGTAAAACCGTGACCGTAACCTAAAACCGTAAAACCGTATCCGTAAAACCGTAACCGTAAAACCGTAACCGTAAAACTGTAACTGTAAAACCGTAACCGTAAAACCGTAACAGTTACCGTAAAACCGTAACCGAAACCGTAACAATAACCGTAAAACCGCATCCGTAGAACCTTAAAACCGTAACCGTAAAACCGTAACCGTAGCCGTCACCGTGAAACCGTAACCGTAAAACCGTAACCGGTGGCGATGGGCTGCCTGCTTATCTTTTAGTCGGGCCAGGCTTTATGAACTTTGCAAGAAACAAGGATCAGTAAAACCGTAACCGTAACCGTAACCGTAACCGTAACCATAACAGTAATCGTAAAACCGTAACCGTAAAACCGTAACCGTAACCGTAAAACCGTGACCGTAACCGTAAAACCGTGACCGCAACCTAAAACCGTAAAACCGTAAAACCGTAACCGTAAAACTGTAACTGTAAAACCGTAACCGTAAAACCGTAACCGTAACCGTAACAATAACCGTAAAACCGTATCCGTAGAACCTTAAAACCGTAACCGTAAAACCGTAACCGTAGCCGTCGCCGTGAAACCGTAACCGTAAAACCGTAACCGTAAAACCGTAACGGTAAAACCGTAAAACCGTAACCGTAAAATCGTAAGCGTAAAACCGTAACCGTAAAAACCGTAACCGTAACAATAACCGTAAAACCGTAACCGTAACCGTAACTGTAAAACCGTGACCGCAACCTAAAACCGTAAAACCGTAAAACCGTAATCGAAACCGTAACCGTAAAACCGTAACCGTAACCGTAAAACCGTGACCGTAACCGTAAAACCGTGACCGCAACCTAAAACCGTAAAACCGTAAAACCGTAACCGTAAAACTGTAACTGTAAAACCGTAACCGTAAAACCGTAACCGTAACCGTAACAATAACCGTAAAACCGCATCCGTAGAACCTTAAAACCGTAACTGTAAAACCGTAACCGTAGCCGTCGCCGTGAAACCGTAACCGTAAAACCGTAACCGTAAAACCGTAACGGTAAAACCGTAAAACCGTAACCGTAAAATCGTAAGCGTAAAACCGTAACCGTAAAAACCGTAACCGTAACAATAACCGTAAAACCGTAACCGTAACCGTAACTGTAAAACCGTGACCGCAACCTAAAACCGTAAAACCGTAAAACCGTAATCGAAACCGTAACCGTAAAACCGTAACAGTTACCGTAAAACCGTAACCGTAACAATAACCGTCAAACCGTAACCGTAAAAACCGTAACCGTAACAATAACCGTAAAACCGTAACCGTAACCGTAACCGTAAAACCGTGACCGCAACCTAAAACCGTAAAACCGTAAAACCGTAATCGAAACCGTAACCGTAAAACCGTAACAGTTACCGTAAAACCGTAACCGTAACAATAACCGTCAAACCGTAACCGTAAAAACCGTAACCGTAACAATAACCGTAAAACCGTAACCGTAACCGTAACCGTAAAACCGTGACCGCAACCTAAAACCGTAAAACCGTAAAACCGTAACCGTAAAACTGTAACTGTAAAACCGTAACCGTAAAACCGTAACCGTAACCGTAACAATAACCGTCAAACCGTAACCGTAAAAACCGTAACCGTAACAATAACCGTAAAACCGTAACCGTAACCGTAACCGTAAAACCGTAACGGGAAAACCGTAAAACCGTAACCGTAAAACCGTAACCGTAAAACCGTAACCGTAAAACTGTAACCGTAAAACCGTAACCGTAAAACCTTATCAGTTACCGTAAAACCGTAACCGTAGCCGTAACCATAAAACCGTGACTGTTATCTAAAACCGTAAAACCGTAAAACCGTAATCGAAACCGTAACCGTAAAACCGTAACCGTAAAACCGTAACGGGAAAACCGTAAAACCGTAACCGTAAAACCGTAAGCGTAAAACAGTAACCGTAAAAACCGTAACCGTTACAATAACCGTAAAACCGTGACCGCAACCTAAAACCGTAAAACCGTAAAACCGTAATCGAGATCGCTTCGGCAACCTTCGGTCCCGCCTGGGGCCAAGCCTAATCCGTAACCGTATCCGTAAAACCGTAACCGTAACCGTAAAAGCGTAAAACCATAAAACAGATTGAGGCGGTGGCGATGGGCTGCCTGCTTATCTTTTAGTCGGGCCAGGCTTTATGAACGTTGCAAGAAACAAGGATCAGTAAAACCGTAACCGTAACCGTAACCGTAACCGTAACCGTAACCGTAACCGTAACCGTAACCATAACCGTAACCATAACGTAATCGTGAAACCGTAACCGTAAAACCGTAACCGTAACCGTAAAACCGTGACCGTAAGAAAAAACCGTAAAACCGTATCCGTAAAACCGTAACCGTAAAACCGTAACCGTAAAACTGTAACTGTAAAACCGTAACCGTAAAACCGTAACAGTTACCGTAAAACCGTAACCGTAACCGTAACAATAACCGTAAAACCGCATCCGTAAAACCTTAAAACCGTAACCGTAAAACCGTAACCGTAACCGTAACCATAAAACCGTGACTGTAACCTAAAACCGTAAAACCGTAACCGTAAAACCGTAACGGTAAAACCGTAAAACCGTAAAACCCTAATCGAAACCGTAACCGTAAAACCGTAACCGTAAAACCGTAACGGTAAAACCGTAAAACCGTAAGCGTAAAACCGTAACCGTAAAAACCGTAACCGTAACAATAACCGTAAAACCGTAACCGTAACCGTAACCGTAAATCCGTGACCGCAACCTAAAACCGTAATACCGTAAAACCGTAATCGAGATCGCTTCGGCAACCTTCGGTCCCGCCTGGGGCCAAGCCTAATCCGTAACCGTATCCGTAAAACCGTAACCGTAACCGTAAAACCGTAAAACCGTAAAACAGATTGAGGCGGTGGCGATGGGCTGCCTGCTTATCTTTTAGTCGGGCCAGGCTTTATGAACTTTGCAAGAAACAAGGATCAGTAAAACCGTAACCGTAACCGTAACCGTAACCGTAACCGTAACCGTAACCATAACCGTAATCGTAAAACCGTAACCGTAAAACCGTAACCGTAACCGTCAAACCGTGACCGTAACCTAAAACCGTAAAACCGTATCCGTAAAACCGTAAACGTAAAACCGTAACCGTAAAACTGTAACTGTAAAACCGTAATCGAGATCGCTTCGGCAACCTTCGGTCCCGCCTGGGGCCAAGCCTAATCCGTAACCGTATCCGTAAAACCGTAACCGTAACCGTAAAAGCGTAAAACCGTAAAACAGATTGAGGCGGTGGCGATGGGCTGCCTGCTTATCTTTTAGTCGGGCCAGGCTTTATGAACGTTGCAAGAAACAAGGATCAGTAAAACCGTAACCGTAACCGTAACCGTAACCGTAACCGTATCCGTAACCGTAACCGTAACCATAACCGTAACCATAACGTAATCGTGAAACCGTAACCGTAAAACCGTAACCGTAACCGTAAAACCGTGACCGTAAGAAAAAACCGTAAAACCGTATCCGTAAAACCGTAACCGTAAAACCGTAACCGTAAAACTGTAACTGTAAAACCGTAACCGTAAAACCGTAACAGTTACCGTAAAACCGTAACCGTAACCGTAACAATAACCGTAAAACCGCTTAAAATAACCGTAAAACCGTAAAACCGTAACCGTAAAACCGTAACCGTAGACCGTCTAAAACCGTAAAACCGTAACCGTAACCGTAACCATAAAACCGTGACTGTAACCTAAAACCGTAAAACCGTAATCGAAACCGTAACCGTAAAACCGTAACCGTAAAACCGTAACCGTAAAACCGTAAAACCGTAAAACCCGTCGAAACCGTAACCGTAAAACCGTAACCGTAAAACCGTAACGGTAAAACCGTAAAACCGTAAGCGTAAACCGTAACCGTAAAAACCGTAACCGTAACAATAACCGTAAAACCGTAACCGTAACCGTAACCGTAAATCCGTGACCGCAACCTAAAACCGTAATACCGTAAAACCGTAATCGAGATCGCTTCGGCAACCTTCGGTCCCGCCTGGGGCCAAGCCTAATCCGTAACCGTATCCGTAAAACCGTAACCGTAACCGTAAAACCGTAAAACCGTAAAACAGATTGAGGCGGTGGCGATGGGCTGCCTGCTTATCTTTTAGTCGGGCCAGGCTTTATGAACTTTGCAAGAAACAAGGATCAGTAAAACCGTAACCGTAACCGTAACCGTAACCGTAACCATAACCGTAATCGTAAAACCGTAACCGTAAAACCGTAACCGTAACCGTCAAACCGTGACCGTAACCTAAAACCGTAAAACCGTATCCGTAAAACCGTAAACGTAAAACCGTAACCGTAAAACTGTAACTGTAAAACCGTAATCGAGATCGCTTCGGCAACCTTCGGTCCCGCCTGGGGCCAAGCCTAATCCGTAACCGTATCCGTAAAACCGTAACCGTAACCGTAAAAGCGTAAAACCGTAAAACAGATTGAGGCGGTGGCGATGGGCTGCCTGCTTATCTTTTAGTCGGGCCAGGCTTTATGAACGTTGCAAGAAACAAGGATCAGTAAAACCGTAACCGTAACCGTAACCGTAACCGTAACCGTACCCGTAACCGTAACCGTAACCATAAGCGTAACCATAACGTAATCGTGAAACCGTAACCGTAAAACCGTAACCGTAACCGTAAAACCGTGACCGTAAGATAAAACCGTAAAACCGTATCCGTAAAACCGTAACCGTAAAACCGTAACCGTAAAACTGTAACTGTAAAACCGTAACCGTAAAACCGTAACAGTTACCGTAAAACCGTAACCGTAACCGTAACAATAACCGTAAAACCGCATCCGTAAAACCTTAAAACCGTAACCGTAAAACCGTAACCGTAGCCGTCACCGTGAAACCGTAACCGTAACCGTAACCATAAAACCGTGACTGTAACCTAAAACCGTAAAACCGTAATCGAAACCGTAACCGTAAAACCGTAACCGTAAAACCGTAACGGTAAAACCGTAACCGTAAAACCGTAAGCGTAAAACCGTAACCGTAAAACCGTAAAACCGTAAAACCGTAACCGTAAAAACGTAAGCATAAAACCGTAACCGTAACAATAACCGTAAAACCGTAAGCGTAAAACCGTAACCGTAAAACCGTAACCGTAAAACCGTAACCGTAAAACTGTAACCGTAAAACCGTAACCGTAAAACCTTAACAGTTACCATAAAACCGTAACCGTAACCGTTACCATAAAACCGTGACTGTTATCTAAAACCGTAAAACCGTAAAACCCTAATCGAAACCGTAACCGTAAAACCGTAACCGTAAAACCGTAACGGTAAAACCGTAAAACCGTAACCGTAAAACCGTAACCGTAAAACCGTAACAGTTACCGTAAAACCGTAACCGTAACCGTAACAATAACCGTAAAACCGCATCCGTAAAACCTTAAAACCGTAACCGTAAAACCGTAACCGTAGCCGTCACCGTGAAACCGTAACCGTAACCGTAACCATAAAACCGTGACTGTAACCTAAAACCGTAAAACCGTAATCGAAACCGTAACCGTAAAACCGTAACCGTAAAACCGTAACGGTAAAACCGTAACCGTAAAACCGTAACCGTAAAAACGTAAGCGTAAAACCGTAACCGTAACAATAACCGTAAAACCGTAATCGTAACCGTAACCGTAAAACCGTGACCGCAACCTAAAACCGTAGAACCGTAAAACCGTAATCGAAACCGTAACCGTGAAACCGTAACAGTTACCGTAAAACCGTAAAACCAATAACCAATAACCAATAACCGTCAAACCGTAACCGTAAAACCGTAACCGTAAAACCGTAAGCGTAAAACAGTAACCGTAAAAACCGTAACCGTAACAATAACCGTAAAACCGTAACCGTAACCGTAACAGTAAAACCGTGACCGCAACCTAAAACCGTAAAACCGTAAAACCGTAATCGAGATCGCTTCGGCAACCTTCGGTCCCGCCTGGGGCCAAGCCTAATCCGTAACCGTATCCGTAAGACCGTAACCGTAACCGTAAAAGCGTAAAACCGTAAAACAGATTGAGGCGGTGGCGATGGGCTGCCTGCTTATCTTTTAGTCGGGCCAGGCTTTATGAACGTTGCAAGAAACAAGGATCAGTAAAACCGTAACCGTAACCGTAACCGTAACCGTAACCGTATCCGTAACCGTAACCGTAACCATAACCGTAACCATAACGTAATCGTGAAACCGTAACCGTAAAACCGTAACCGTAACCGTAAAACCGTGACCGTAAGATAAAACCGTAAAACCGTATCCGTAAAACCGTAACCGTAAAACCGTAACCGTAAAACTTTAACTGTAAAACCGTAACCGTAAAACCGTAACAGTTACCGTAAAACCGTAACCGTAACCGTAACAATAACCGTAAAACCGCATCCGTAAAACCTTAAAACCGTAACCGTAAAACCGTAACCGTAGCCGTCACCGTGAAACCGTAACCGTAACCGTAACCATAAAACCGTGACTGTAACCTAAAACCGTAAAACCGTAATCGAAACCGTAACCGTAAAACCGTAACCGTGAAACCGTAACGGTAAAACCGTAACCGTAAAACCGTAAGCGTAAAACCGTAAAAGTAAAACCGTAAAACCGTAACCGTAAAAACGTAAGCGTAAAACCGTAACCGTAACAATAACCGTAAAACCGTAATCATAACCGTAACCGTAAAACCGTGACCGCAACCTAAAACCGTAAAACCGTAAAACCGTAATCGAAACCGTAACCGTGAAACCGTAACAGGGGTGGTATTCTTTCGTCAATTTCGGCATTGCCGAAATTTTCGGCGTGCCGAAATATTTCGCGGCTTGCCGAAATATTTCACGGCTATAGCCGAAAATTATCAACCGAATCTCGCAAAAGACACATGTTTGAGAGGAGAATGTACCACCGATCATCCGCATGACAAATTATCAATCAACCACTAGACTATTTTGCTTCATTTCATTCTCTATCGTTTATCTTCCTAGTACCTAGGAATATTGTTTCTCATTCTTTTTTATTCGTCTCTCAATCATCATTTGCCCCGTTCTTCTCTTCGCTGGTCGGTTGGTCGTGATGCGGAGACACCGCTCAAGAAAAAGACAAATAACAAAAATGAAAACGATGTCATGCCGAAATCCCTTACTTCTCCCCTCAAATATTTAGGCTTTCGAAAAAGTGCGCCGAATTTTTCTCTTACGATGGCAAAATCATTTTGCCGAATGTTTCGGCATTCGGAAGGTCTCTCTCATTTTCGGCAGACAGCTCTATCTCTCAACGTGTGCGCGAAATTTATTTCGGAATGACGAAAAATATTTCGGCATCTGCCGAAATTGACGAAAGAATACCGCCCCAGTTACCGTAAAACCGTAAAACCGTAACGGTAAAACCGTAACCGTAAAACTGTAACCGTAAAACCGTAACCGTAAAACCTTAACAGTTACCATAAAACCGTAACCGTAACCGTTACCATAAAACCGTGACTGTTATCTAAAACCGTAAAACCGTAAAATCCTAATCGAAACCGTAACCGTAAAACCGTAACCGTAAAACCGTAACGGTAAAACCGTAAAACCGTAACCGTAAAACCGTAACCGTAAAAACGTAAGCGTAAAACCGTAACCGTAACAATAACCGTAAAACCGTAATCGTAACCGTAACCGTAAAACCGTGACCGCAACCTAAAACCGTAGAACCGTAAAACCGTAATCGAAACCGTAACCGTGAAACCGTAACAGTTACCGTAAAACCGTAAAACCAATAACCAATAACCAATAACCGTCAAACCGTAACCGTAAAACCGTAACCGTAAAACCGTAAGCGTAAAACAGTAACCGTAAAAACCGTAACCGTAACAATAACCGTAAAACCGTAACCGTAACCGTAACAGTAAAACCGTGACCGCAACCTAAAACCGTAAAACCGTAAAACCGTAATCGAGATCGCTTCGGCAACCTTCGGTCCCGCCTGGGGCCAAGCCTAATCCGTAACCGTATCCGTAAGACCGTAACCGTAACCGTAAAAGCGTAAAACCGTAAAACAGATTGAGGCGGTGGCGATGGGCTGCCTGCTTATCTTTTAGTCGGGCCAGGCTTTATGAACGTTGCAAGAAACAAGGATCAGTAAAACCGTAACCGTAACCGTAACCGTAACCGTAACCGTATCCGTAACCGTAACCGTAACCATAACCGTAACCATAACGTAATCGTGAAACCGTAACCGTAAAACCGTAACCGTAACCGTAAAACCGTGACCGTAAGATAAAACCGTAAAACCGTATCCGTAAAACCGTAACCGTAAAACCGTAACCGTAAAACTTTAACTGTAAAACCGTAACCGTAAAACCGTAACAGTTACCGTAAAACCGTAACCGTAACCGTAACAATAACCGTAAAACCGCATCCGTAAAACCTTAAAACCGTAACCGTAAAACCGTAACCGTAGCCGTCACCGTGAAACCGTAACCGTAACCGTAACCATAAAACCGTGACTGTAACCTAAAACCGTAAAACCGTAATCGAAACCGTAACCGTAAAACCGTAACCGTAAAACCGTAACGGTAAAACCGTAACCGTAAAACCGTAAGCGTAAAACCGTAACCGTAAAACCGTAAAACCGTAAAACCGTAAAACCGTAACCGTAAAAACGTAAGCATAAAACCGTAACCGTAACAATAACCGTAAAACCGTAATCATAACCGTAACCGTAAAACCGTGACCGCAACCTAAAACCGTAAAACCGTAAAACCGTAATCGAAACCGTAACCGTGAAACCGTAACAGTTACCGTAAAACCGTAAAACCAATAACCAATAACCAATAACCGTCAAACCGTAACCGTAAAACCGTAAAACCGTAACCGTAAAACCGTAACCGTAAAACTGTAACCGTAAAACCGTAACCGTAAAACCTTAACAGTTACCATAAAACCGTAACCGTAACCGTTACCATAAAACCGTGACTGTTATCTAAAACCGTAAAACCGTAAAACCCTAATCGAAACCGTAACCGTAAAACCGTAACCGTAAAACCGTAACGGTAAAACCGTAAAACCGTAACCGTAAAACCGTAACCGTAAAACCGTAACAGTTACCGTAAAACCGTAACCGTAACCGTAACAATAACCGTAAAACCGCATCCGTAAAACCTTAAAACCGTAACCGTAAAACCGTAACCGTAGCCGTCACCGTGAAACCGTAACCGTAACCGTAACCATAAAACCGTGACTGTAACCTAAAACCGTAAAACCGTAATCGAAACCGTAACCGTAAAACCGTAACCGTAAAACCGTAACGGTAAAACCGTAACCGTAAAACCGTAACCGTAAAAACGTAAGCGTAAAACCGTAACCGTAACAATAACCGTAAAACCGTAATCGTAACCGTAACCGTAAAACCGTGACCGCAACCTAAAACCGTAGAACCGTAAAACCGTAATCGAAACCGTAACCGTGAAACCGTAACAGTTACCGTAAAACCGTAAAACCAATAACCAATAACCAATAACCGTCAAACCGTAACCGTAAAACCGTAACCGTAAAACCGTAAGCGTAAAACAGTAACCGTAAAAACCGTAACCGTAACAATAACCGTAAAACCGTAACCGTAACCGTAACAGTAAAACCGTGACCGCAACCTAAAACCGTAAAACCGTAAAACCGTAATCGAGATCGCTTCGGCAACCTTCGGTCCCGCCTGGGGCCAAGCCTAATCCGTAACCGTATCCGTAAGACCGTAACCGTAACCGTAAAAGCGTAAAACCGTAAAACAGATTGAGGCGGTGGCGATGGGCTGCCTGCTTATCTTTTAGTCGGGCCAGGCTTTATGAACGTTGCAAGAAACAAGGATCAGTAAAACCGTAACCGTAACCGTAACCGTAACCGTAACCGTATCCGTAACCGTAACCGTAACCATAACCGTAACCATAACGTAATCGTGAAACCGTAACCGTAAAACCGTAACCGTAACCGTAAAACCGTGACCGTAAGATAAAACCGTAAAACCGTATCCGTAAAACCGTAACCGTAAAACCGTAACCGTAAAACTTTAACTGTAAAACCGTAACCGTAAAACCGTAACAGTTACCGTAAAACCGTAACCGTAACCGTAACAATAACCGTAAAACCGCATCCGTAAAACCTTAAAACCGTAACCGTAAAACCGTAACCGTAACCGTCACCGTGAAACCGTAACCGTAACCGTAACCATAAAACCGTGACTGTAACCTAAAACCGTAAAACCGTAATCGAAACCGTAACCGTAAAACCGTAACCGTAAAACCGTAACGGTAAAACCGTAACCGTAAAACCGTAAGCGTAAAACCGTAACCGTAAAACCGTAAAACCGTAAAACCGTAACCGTAAAAACGTAAGCGTAAAACCGTAACCGTAACAATAACCGTAAAACCGTAATCATAACCGTAACCGTAAAACCGTGACCGCAACCTAAAACCGTAAAACCGTAAAACCGTAATCGAAACCGTAACCGTGAAACCGTAACAGTTACCGTAAAACCGTAAAACCAATAACCAATAACCAATAACCGTCAAACCGTAACCGTAAAACCGTAAAACCGTAACCGTAAAACCGTGACTGTTATCTAAAACCGTAAAACCGTAAAACCCTAATCGAAACCGTAACCGTAAAACCGTAACCGTAAAACCGTAACGGTAAAACCGTAAAACCGTAACCGTAAAACCGTAACCGTAAAACCGTAACAGTTACCGTAAAACCGTAACCGTAACCGTAACAATAACCGTAAAACCGCATCCGTAAAACCTTAAAACCGTAACCGTAAAACCGTAACCGTAGCCGTCACCGTGAAACCGTAACCGTAACCGTAACCATAAAACCGTGACTGTAACCTAAAACCGTAAAACCGTAATCGAAACCGTAACCGTAAAACCGTAACCGTAAAACCGTAACGGTAAAACCGTAACCGTAAAACCGTAACCGTAAAAACGTAAGCGTAAAACCGTAACCGTAACAATAACCGTAAAACCGTAATCGTAACCGTAACCGTAAAACCGTGACCGCAACCTAAAACCGTAGAACCGTAAAACCGTAATCGAAACCGTAACCGTGAAACCGTAACAGTTACCGTAAAACCGTAAAACCAATAACCAATAACCAATAACCGTCAAACCGTAACCGTAAAACCGTAACCGTAAAACCGTAAGCGTAAAACAGTAACCGTAAAAACCGTAACCGTAACAATAACCGTAAAACCGTAACCGTAACCGTAACAGTAAAACCGTGACCGCAACCTAAAACCGTAAAACCGTAAAACCGTAATCGAGATCGCTTCGGCAACCTTCGGTCCCGCCTGGGGCCAAGCCTAATCCGTAACCGTATCCGTAAGACCGTAACCGTAACCGTAAAAGCGTAAAACCGTAAAACAGATTGAGGCGGTGGCGATGGGCTGCCTGCTTATCTTTTAGTCGGGCCAGGCTTTATGAACGTTGCAAGAAACAAGGATCAGTAAAACCGTAACCGTAACCGTAACCGTAACCGTAACCGTATCCGTAACCGTAACCGTAACCATAACCGTAACCATAACGTAATCGTGAAACCGTAACCGTAAAACCGTAACCGTAACCGTAAAACCGTGACCGTAAGATAAAACCGTAAAACCGTATCCGTAAAACCGTAACCGTAAAACCGTAACCGTAAAACTTTAACTGTAAAACCGTAACCGTAAAACCGTAACAGTTACCGTAAAACCGTAACCGTAACCGTAACAATAACCGTAAAACCGCATCCGTAAAACCTTAAAACCGTAACCGTAAAACCGTAACCGTAACCGTCACCGTGAAACCGTAACCGTAACCGTAACCATAAAACCGTGACTGTAACCTAAAACCGTAAAACCGTAATCGAAACCGTAACCGTAAAACCGTAACCGTAAAACCGTAACGGTAAAACCGTAACCGTAAAACCGTAAGCGTAAAACCGTAACCGTAAAACCGTAAAACCGTAAAACCGTAACCGTAAAAACGTAAGCGTAAAACCGTAACCGTAACAATAACCGTAAAACCGTAATCATAACCGTAACCGTAAAACCGTGACCGCAACCTAAAACCGTAAAACCGTAAAACCGTAATCGAAACCGTAACCGTGAAACCGTAACAGTTACCGTAAAACCGTAAAACCAATAACCAATAACCAATAACCGTCAAACCGTAACCGTAAAACCGTAAAACCGTAACCGTAAAACCGTAACCGTAAAACTGTAACCGTAAAACCGTAACCGTAAAACCTTAACAGTTACCATAAAACCGTAACCGTAACCGTTACCATAAAACCGTGACTGTTATCTAAAACCGTAAAACCGTAAAACCCTAATCGAAACCGTAACCGTAAAACCGTAACCGTAAAACCGTAACGGTAAAACCGTAAAACCGTAACCGTAAAACCGTAACCGTAAAACCGTAACGGTAAAACCGTAACCGTAAAACCGTAACCGTAAAAACGTAAGCGTAAAACCGTAACCGTAACAATAACCGTAAAACCGTAATCGTAACCGTAACCGTAAAACCGTGACCGCAACCTAAAACCGTAGAACCGTAAAACCGTAATCGAAACCGTAACCGTGAAACCGTAACAGTTACCGTAAAACCGTAAAACCAATAACCAATAACCAATAACCGTCAAACCGTAACCGTAAAACCGTAACCGTAAAACCGTAAGCGTAAAACAGTAACCGTAAAAACCGTAACCGTAACAATAACCGTAAAACCGTAACCGTAACCGTAACAGTAAAACCGTGA
>CALSFV010000621.1:0-18440 GCA_943737045.1 Parapristionchus giblindavisi
AATGACTAGTCCATGAGCAATGAATTGTTTAAACGTATGAATATTGATTTTTAAACTTTTTTTTGATTTATCGATTGGGTAAATATCGATTGATGATAGTGTTTATTCGACTTATCACTCTGAGTTTTGAACACACTGTCTTTATTGCTCATAATAAACTATGCGGGGCACACGGCCAACAAAAAGTGGCTAATGGCCTCAGGCTTGTTTACTTGAGGCAGAAAAGAGACTCTTGAGAATCGATCATGGGGGAAAGGGGTATTGATTGATTTATGGCTCAGTGAAAACAATAAATAGAACAGGTCTGGTTGATGGAGAAAAGTAATGATCAATAAAATGATTGAAACGCAGAAAATCGCTTGAAATTAGATAATTCTAGTATGAAAATCAATAAAGAGTTTGAAAAATCGATTAACGATTGATTATCGATTGAATTGCAGCGTCTGCGCACAGAGAATCGACTGCTTCGACAGCGTATCGATTACCTCGAGGCGGAGTCGTCCGCTCTCGCCGATCGATTAGTCAAGGGACAGGTATGGATCGATCTATTGCTGCTGCTTATTCTCGGCTGAAAAAATCGATTATTCGATTATTCGGAAATTATTCGATTAGAGTATTGAAGATTATTGAAAATTGAGCAAGTTTACAACAAATGAATCATATATAATTATAAAGTACAGTCACAGTATATATGTATATTTGTATTTTTTTGTATAATGAGTATATTTGGATCACAATGATATACACAATTCATAATGAAGTTTTCATAAATTAAAATAAAATCAATATTTCCAGGTGAATCTCGCCCAGGAAGCGGAGAACTGCATCTCGATTTCGCACGAGCTAAATATCCTGCGCGACATCAACTCCGAGGTTTGATCTTTGATCTTTGGCCTTTGATCTTTGATCTTTGATCTTCGAGAAACTTGATCAGTGATGTCGATGTTCTTCCTAAGTGTCAACAGCCCTCTTGAGTTCTTCATTCATTCAAACTAAAGAGACTGTTGAGACAAACACAGTGTTGACAATGGTTTATGTTCCTCGAGAACGTTCTAGTCTTGTGTACACTGCGTAAGAAGGGTTTAGACACGTCATCTATCCATTGTCACTGCGCTCCAATGTTGTCGATCTATTTAAAAAAATTTTATTTAAAAAACTCTTTATAAAGATTAGCTACAGTAGTGTTGTCACTGAATCTGGGGAATCTATGATATCATTTGCAACATCTTTTTTTCTACAAAAACAGTGGTTTTATTGAACATTAATACATAATTTTAAATATATTATATATTTTTTTCTATTTCCAGGCGCACAAGAAGCTAGAAGAGGCCTATGAATCGATTCGCGAGTTGAGCACGAAGAAGCACGCCAATATGGTCGAGAGTGAGGCACAGGTACGGTATGAGGGATAGGCCGGGGTTAATCAATAATGGCGTCATACTTGTTATGGTATACTAATGTGATGTTCAAGATGATGTGATGAGAAGTAACGAAAGGAAAAGAAAAAAATGCGATAGAGTGGGTAAAACCAGAGGAGTTTTCTCAGGTTTTCATTTCCTTTTGTGACTTTCGCATAGATCATAGTTATCTCCCATAATATCCCGGGACAAATCATTGAAAGTTGCCGTAGCTCATCCCTATCCCTATCGCAGGTCGACGACACGTCCATGATCGAGCACATCCACTCGCTGCAGCAGGAACTGATCGAGCGAGTGAACAAGCAGGCGGACGCTGAGAACACGATCAGGGATCTCAAGCAGAGAATACATGTGAGTCATGATTACGGTAGATGGGTACGGTAGGTTACTGTAGACGGCAGGAGTACGGTATGTAGGATTGCGGTAGATCACGGTGGCAAACATTTCGCTGTATATCTGTTTTGTTCAGGAGGTCGAACTGGCGAACAAGCGTCTGCGTGAGCACGAGCCGGAAGAGGGCATTGCTGGTCTGCAGGTAAGAGTTACACGATTAGAGTACACGAATACGACCCCATCTCAAGAAGTTACGCGATTAGAGTACATCAATACGGCCCTTGTTAATCGTTATTTCGTTCTTAAGGAAGAGTTGATCTCCGTGAAGATGCGCGAGGCCGAGGCTGCGCTGTCCCTGAAAGAGATCCGCCAGAGACTTGCCGAGTTGGAGCAGCACTGGGCGGTAAGCAAAGACACATTGATACCGTACAATTTAAAAAAAATGCATATGACAAGTATCACTTTATCACAATTATCACTGTCGTGATCTCCTGCAGGAATTCTTGTACCTTAAATAACGGGATATTTGACTACCTTTTTTAAATTGAATATATTAACCTCTGCCTTTTTGTAATGCATGCTGATAAGCGTTGAAATCATATATATTTTCCTTAAAGTTATTGAAAACCAGAGAATTTTTAAAAATGTGTGAAAAATGTCCAGCAAAATTTCGCCTTGAAGGCAAAAACTTGTCACTTTCCAGAAGTACATCCACATTCGCACTTTCGATCCCTCGCACACTCCCTCGGCCGCAGACTCCGCCCCTTCGTCGCCCACTGGAGGAGACGCGGCCACGCCCACCACCAACGGTACCGGCGCCGTCACACCCGAAAAACCCGCACAGGTAACCCTACAGTAACCCGGCTATACCGTATCCTACAGTAATCTACCGTACTATACCGTATAATACAGTAACCCTACCGTACTATACGGAATCCTAAAGTAATCTACCGTACTATGTCGTAACCCTACAGTACGATACCGTATCCTACAGTAACCTACCATACCATACCGTATCCTACAGTAATCAATAGAATTGTACCGTATCTGGCAGTATCGTACTCAAATATTTTGCCTGATTCAGGCCTCTCCACCGGCTCTGACGTCAGCTCGCGCCAAGTTCGCCAAGTTCACTGCTACCATCATGGGTGGAGGCGCGGAGGGAGAGACGAACACTGTTTCGCTAAGGGAGTTGGAGGTTAGAGTTTGAGACATTTTGAAGTTTAGATTATTGATTTTTAAATCTGAATAAGTGAAAATTCATTAGACGAAGCGCGAAATTTTGTATATAATCAATGTGAGTGTATCATCATGATACTATCATGAGTCATAAAAATATAATAAATTAAATTCGTGATATTTGGATAGTTTTATATGCATTAATTTGAATAATGTTATAAAAAAATTTATTAATTATATTCCACAAAAAAACTGACAAATAAATATTTCTCCTTCTCTACAGGATCAGCTGATGGGTGTGCGAATCAAGGAGGCCGACACTCTGGCGGAACTCAAGGAGATGCGACAGAAAGTGATGGAGTTGGAAACACAGGTAAGAGGCCCAAATTTCTTTATGTACGTAAGAGACAGTGATAAATTATGCAGACAGTCTAGAATTGCTTATTGTTAGTATCTCAGAATCAACTCAATATGCATCATAGTCAGTATCGAACATTACAGGGAAATAAAGTTCAAAGATCAAAGATCACTTTGTAGAATCGCGTGTGCTCCAATCAGCTCAAGAGACAAGATGAGGAGCTGAAACGGCTGAGAGAGGAGAAGGAGACCATGAGCAAGGTAAATGGAGTAAAAAAATATTTTTTTAAAACTTTGGTTCAGCTGAGTTCAGTGTTCTCAAAAATTGTTGCGTGTTTTATACATTTAATTTATTCACAAGTAGAAGTATATCGTGTGAAATTATAAAATAATGTCCCACCCCGAGATAATTTTACTCTCCGCTCTGGCAACACTCTCTCGTAGACAAAGAAAGCGAGAGAGCATTGCCAGAGTTTCAAATTTGCTTGATTCTGCCCATCAATACTCTCTCTCGTAAGGTTGTGTATTTGTAGACTGTTCGTGATACCGAGGAGTCCTTCTCTCGTGAGCGATCAAAGTTCGTGCAGCGCGAGAGTGAGCTTACAGAGCAGAATATGATGCAGGTATACTGTAATTAATTTATTCATCTTGACTTTTCGCCAAAATGTCTCATGTTTCTGCTATCCATTTCTTAACCTTTCACAGAATAGTGACGAAAAGATCAGTAGATTTAGATATTTTTGTTATAGACACGTGGCTATACGCACTAAACTAAACAAATAAAAATAACAAGAGTAAAGAGTTCTAAATAATAATAATAATTACAATAATAATTACAATAATAATGATAATAATAATAATAATAATAATAATAATAATAATAATAATAATAATAATAATAATAATAATAATAATAATAATAATAATGAATAAGAATATATGCGTTGTTTTAGAAAAGTATGAGAATGAAATGCAGAAAGAACCAATCAGGACCCAAAATGTTGTATTAATAATCTTAAATAATGATCTTATTGTAATTAATTATTTTAATCTCAGCGCATCAAGTATTCCGAGGCCGTGCAGTCCATGCAAGATCTTCGACAACAGTTGAATCAACTTGAGCTCAAGGTGCTTATTTTAATTAAAATCTCTTTTATTTATTAAAAATACATAAACAATTATCACTGGCCTATAAGTGATCTCACGCAGGACTTTGTGTGCATTGAATAACGGGATGCACCTTTGACTTTTGACTTTTCATAGACAACTATTGCATGACCAAGCACAACACTAACAAACTATCCTCAATATGAGGATACCACAGTATACCTTCTTACATAGACAACGTTTGCCCATACATACGAATGGAACTCTCTCAATTTCTCTGAATTACAAAGCCATCGGCACTACTTCAGAATAGGGTACCAGTCCAAGATAATAGTATAATTGCCTGATCTAAACGCCCAATCCTTTGTGTTAATTTCATTTTTCATGTCCTTTTGGACTTGCTCGATGTACTGGTACCCTATGCTGAAGTAGTGCCAAGCCATCAGATAGAAATTTATGGATGAAAAAAAGATGGTTCTTGAAGACAAGATAAAAAAAAATATATAAATTCCAGAGTGCCGAGAAGTGGACAGAAGGCCAGCTTCGCGGCGCGTCCGTCTGTGATGACGACGAGAGCGTCTCACTCAATAACCTATCGGTAAGGACATGGCCACTTTAATCTAGGCTCCGCCCCTTTACCATAGAATTTTCGTCGTATCTTTACTATGAACAAATCGTAAATATCCTCTTATTTATATTTTGTCACAAATTTATTCTTATTAATTAGTTTACTAGTTTATATAGCTTTATGTGGTCATTTCGGTGGATTTTTAAGAGCACTTATGTTTGATTGTTTAAAATACACGTTTGCCTTATGGTAAAATATAAAATAAATTTAAATTTAAATTAATTTAATTAAATTCCAGATGAACGGTTCCCATCACTCTGTCGGTTCGGCGTCCATCGCCTCCGAGGACATGCGCACACTGCTGTCGGAGATGTCACTGAAGGTGCCTCCATCGACGATGACGGCGTCGAAGAGAATCGATGATATCGATGATGAGGATGAGGAGGATGAGGGTAATTTATAATTAATATTTATTATTTATTATTTATTTATTTATTCTTTATTCCATCAAATATATATAATAACAGGGTGATGTGTACACAGAATAGGGATAGATGGATTTCCGTCGCATAAGGCGATTATTATTAAAATATAATATATCTTATGGAATAGATGATGATCTAGGGAACAAAGTCAAACTAGCAAGGATCAGCATGCATAACGGTTCAATTCTCGCATGTGTGAGACTGCTTGAGTCACATTTTTTTCACTTGAATTGTAAGCAAAAACAACCGCGCAACACGTGAGCTGTCGCAATAACATCGCGCAGTAATCGATAATTTCGAAATTCAAATGATTTTAAATAAATTTTAAAAAATGGAAATATTTTTCTGCCTTCAGGCACCGAGACCGAGGACAGCCGGAGGCGCATGTTGATCGTCAAGGACGGAGAGGAGGACGGCAACGACACCACCGATTCTGGGATCAAATGTTGATCTTTGATCTTTGATCTTTGATCTCTCCATCCCCTCCAATAGTGTGTACATAATGCGTTCAGTTCCCGCCACCACCATCATCACCTGCAGTATTCCCTCCCCTGTTGATCCCGCCCATTTTTTTCACACACACACAAACATTTCTCATACATTTCGTGCATCAGAAACCGGTATGCCCCGCCCACTTTTTGTGAAATCCCTTTAAGCCCCGCCCATTTTCCTGTTTTCCGCCCTCGACTTAGTTTGCTTCCATTCTCTCACCGGTTCGTCGCCGATTCGCGTTTATCTTTTCCTGATCGATACTTGTTTTTGCCTTTTATAGATCGATAATGTTGTCTGTAGTTTATGCCAATTTTTCGCCGACAAGGTAGAGCTCGAACCCCGTTTCTGCCTTATTTTATGTGATTTTCCAACCAGCCTTTCGCTCATAATCAATCGCTTTTATGTGCGGAACAACGGAGCGAAACCGTGTAGTATTCGTGTTTATGACCCGTCCGTATCCCCTTCCCCCAATCCCACTACTTCTTACTAACAATTTGCTCTCCGTTTTTTTTTGTCAAGTCCCGCCCCACTTTTTTGAATTCTGTGATATTTATCCTTATCGATTCTTGTTTTATTCGATGTCCCACCATGGTATTTGGAGGGCAAAAAAGAGTTAGAGTTAACCAGAGTACATGCAAATCTGTTACACATATTATTACGAAATATATTATGTATATTATTATAATTATAAGCCGTTCCGTCCCTATTTTCCGGCCCCGCATATTTTCATGCATTTTCTTTTGTAGATACGGTCATCCCGAGGCATAATTTCAACTTTTGCTTCCAATTTTTTTCCTTTTTTGTCTGTGAAATACATTATTAATATTAATATGTTGTATCGTAGTTTCCGGTTTTCCGAATTGCACTATTGCCTTTGCTGTCGTCCCTACTGGAAAGTATAGATAAACAAATGAATTATGCAAATCATTTTTTTTTAAGATTTGAAATCGTTGAATGCATTAATCAAGGAAAAGATCAGCACAACAAAACCTTTGAAAGCGCTTTTTTATATACAAAAAGGTATCCTCAAAGACCAATCACTCGATCAGTGGCAATAATTCCCTCCTAAATGGTTCTGTACTTGTTAAAAGTCATTGAATTGAAGTGCAAAATTGAAATGGAAGAAGAGAGTAAGAGTGGAATTTATCGACTTTTCTTGAATTGCGAAGTGTGATTCAATGAATGAATGATAGATTTCGTTTTTGCCAAAAATGAGCATTTGGTCTGACATCATGAGAGAGAGCGTTTGAGAAAGATGAGCAACAATTAATTTTTTTTAAAGATGGAGACCCACGAGTTTTTTCGTAATAAGACTGTTCGGATAGAATGATAGAGATTCATCACACAAATCGAAAGACATATCTGTTATTGCGCATTGAAATTTTGGCAAAATGCCAAAAAAATACGGTATGACTGCACCGTGGTGTGGCTCTCGTCGTCTGCGTCTCTCACTTTTGCGTGTTCTCTCTCTCTTTTTCGCTCTACCTTTTTCTCTGTTACACCATGAGCGCTCTCGAACCGCTGTGACTCATGGGTCCCCTTCTTTAACATCTGAAAATGGTTTACAGCAATGATCTTATTCTTCTCCTCCTCCCATGTCAATAGCCAACAATAGCCACCGAAAATATATATTGCAAGATCAATTGAACTCGGATTCGTTCTAACAAAAAGCCACCAGTGATGTGGTCATGCGGAATGGGATGACCCAACATGGAATCATATTTGTTGACGATCATAGAAAGTTTGGATAGTTAAAAACCTCAAAAACCAAACTGGCGCCAGTAAATTTATTCCCACTTCTGTTTTCTGCTCTGTCTCGACACTATTTGGAGTTTGCTTACTCGAGGTCTGGTCCGACCTGTCTGAAAACATCCTGTTTCCGTGTGTTACACGCTTTGAGCAAACACGAAAAGAAGAATAAAGCTTAAAGTGAGAAATTGTATTTTGGTTTATTTTTGTAGCGAAATGAATTCTCTGATCGTGTTGCAAACTATTCAAAGATGGTTGTATTCAAGGTATTCATTCTTCGCTTTCTTCGTCTACGAAAGAGAGCGTTGCCAGAGCGGAGAGTAAAATTAGCTTGGTTCCCCAGTTCATTGGTCTATCGTCGAGCAGCATCTGTAGCGCAATGAATTCGCTAATCCTGTCTTAGACTGTTCAAAGTGGTCAAAGGAACACCTGGGTTGATTTTACTCCCCGCCCTGGCAACAATCTCTCGTAGACTAGGAAAGCGAAAGAATTTTTTCGGAGTGCTTCAAATTATGTCTGGGTGTGCCTTTAACGACGGAACAATTTCTTTACCATTCACATTTTTTTAAATACCACACAATAGGCGTTACTTTTCCCATTGTGTACTTTTCTTATGTCCTATGGCTACTCCTCCTCGTCTTCTCCTCTCTAACAATAAGTGTCCCTAAGTGACTCGTAATAAGTCGAGAGAGATGGATGGTGGGTCAATTGAATCAATTGAATCATATGAAGAGAGTGCACTAGCCAGAGTAAAGGGGCGGAGCCTCTTTTCTAAGATTAGTCCCTAAACTCGAAGCATTCAACAATTTGCATGACAAGTATGAACGATCAAGCGGGCTGGCGAAGCAGAGATTGAATGAAATAGAAGATGGAGAGAAGGACGAAAACAATACAATGACCTTTATTTATTTCTTTTCTATATATGTAGTTTCTTTTCTAACACAACCTACTTTAAAACCATTCTTTCATTACTTTAACTCTAATTGATAACGGAACCATTGGAGGCATGATAGTATGTGGGTGCTAATAATAAAGTCTCATACAAGGTCTATTCCTATTTTCGTCTTTTCCTCAACAAACCTGATGCATCGTCACTTTCATAAAATATACCATTAGTGAGGATTTTAGATTAGGGCATTCCCTTCATTTACATTTTACATTTAAACACTTTATCGAGATCAACTAAGCGGTGGGTCACCGGATCTGTAGTGACATGACTGTGGCGCTTAGTTGATCTCGATAAAGTGTTTAAATGTAAAATGCATTCCCTTCATTATTATTTATTTGGCTATTCTGGGATATAGACGCAATATCATTTTGTGTACGATATGTCTAGTCAACCATGATAAATGTTGACGGAATTTTCGATTTTGGATGTCTGCTATCTCGTTATGTGTATACTATATTTAGAGTTTGTGAAGATCTTTGAAAGTCTGCAAGCTTGAAGATAATCCAGTATTTACAGTATGTTCGCAAATCTCTTGCTGCGCAGTACTTGCTAAAGTCTCGACCAAGTTGTACTGTATCAATACTTTTGTTCTGCAAATTTTCTTCTCTCTCATTTATTATTTTCCTGATAACTTTCTGTGCATTCTATAACGAGCTATTACAAGTTGCGTAAGGGTCTCGGAGGAGTTGGAAGAATTTCTTGCATCTTCTCCTCTTCCGTCTCCCCCCCCCCTCTCCCAATTCCTCTCTCCCTCTCCCTCTCTAACACTCTTTCTCTCCTATGTCCCTTATTCTGCCATCCCTCTCTCCCCTCTCTCCCTCTTCCCCCCTCTCTCTCTCTCCCTCTTTCTCCCCCCCCTCTCCATTCTCCTCCCACTCCATCGTGAACCATACCCCAGAGATCTCATCAGCAGTCACTTCTGCTGATGAGATAAGAAAGTGCGCTCGTTACTCGCAACTTGGAGCATTTCTTTTGGTCTTTTGTTTTTGATCTCTGGTCTTTGATCTTTAATTTTGCTTTTGTAATTGACTCAAATGAAGAAAAGCTAGAAAGCCTCTCTAAATTAATTTTCGATTGTATTACGATAACTTTACGAATTTCCTTCCCCTCCCCTCCCCCTTTGAAACAATATCAATTAAGCGTATAAAACGAGATGAAAGATTTAGGATTTCTCCGTATTCTTTAGATTACTTTCGGCACAATTTTTCTTGCAATATTTTTTGTAGCTTTTATTATTTCTTAATCTTATTTTGCTGGTATGGTTCTTTATTAATATCTTTATTTGCTAATTTATTTTTTTATATTTATTTATCCCTGTCATGCGTGCCCTCTACTATTCTCGCCCAGGCTAGCCTGGCCGTATTATATTATTATTTCAATTAAAACACTCTCTATCAAGATTAGCTAAGCAGTTGTTGCACTGAATCTGTAGTCTCATAACAGGGGTCTTCTTTCTCTAGTAATTCTCGCTTCTTCTTGACCGTATTCCTCCCTAACAATAGATAGGAGTAGCCTCGCGGACCTCATTGTCCGAGGTCCGAGGCAAATTTAATATATATTCGATGCAGTAGTGTGTTCACTATGGTCATTTCGTTTCTTGTCCATATTGTTTTTGTCTGTCCTCTATCCATTCGAGAGCCCTCTCAAGACTAGCCTGATCAACGATTAGAATTATATTACGGACGAAGCATAGTAGAGTACACAATGGTCACTCCGCTGAATGTCGTTATATCGGTCGCAAAAGACGCAGTGTATAGGGCCTTTGCTTACAGAATGGATGAGATGCCCTATTAGATCTTACTCCGTCTCATCATATTTGATGGAATAAATAAATAAATAAATAAATATATGATCGCTCGAAGAAAAATTAAAGCAGGTATGTAGTAACATGGCGTTCAAAAGAGAAAAAAAGTCGAGAGAGTGTGTAAAATTTGGATTTTTCTCTGATTCTCTTTTAATTTCGCCACATTTGAACGGAGCATTAGAGTACTAAATTATTTTTGTTCTCTTGATGCCAAAATAACGGCATGGTCACTTCTCTCTCCTATGCTATTCCTATACTGCAGTCTAGATTGTTGTCAGTGCCCCCCACAAACGGAACGGAACGAATGATGCCCCCGTAGATGATTAGTATACACTGGGGAGCGAGTCTGAGACTGACACAATGTTCGGCTACGCCTTTGCAGATGATAGTCGAGATGGTAGTCAGATTTTTCCCCAATTTCTTTGCATTCGACACACACTAATGAAATTTCTACAGTTTCAAAATAACATGCACTTTTTTTCAAATTTAATTTCAAAGCGTTGCTTCTTATGATGAGTATGATTTGATGGAATAATAAATAAATAAACAAGAATTTTCCAACCCCAAATGCTATGCTAACCGAGAGTTCATGCTATAACAAAAACACCCTCCGTAGTAATCCTTTCTCATGCTCACAAATCATTCAAATCACTAGTGCGCATTTGATCAGTTTATGAATTTCTCCATCTCTCCTCCCCTCTCTATCCCCCTCTCTCTCACTCTCCTCCTCCTCCTCTCTCCCTTCTCTCCCCTCTCTCTCACTCTCCTCCTCCTCCTCCTCCTTCTTCTCCTCCTCCTCCTCTTTCTCCCTTCTCCTCCTCCTCCCCTCCTCTCCTCCCATCCCCACCCGTAACTCATCCCATCATAGCTGTCAAACTTTCATGCGCAGGAGGCGAATTTCTGTTTGTAGAGTGTAATGCGCTCTATTGCTGCATCAACTAATATTCGCCCTCTTTTATCTCCCTCTCTCTCTATCTCGCTCTAACCCTCTCTCTACTCTCTCTCTCTCTCCCCTTCCGTCTTTCTTTCCTTCGCTCTCCCTCTCATCCCTCCCTCTCCCCCTCTATCACCCTCTCTCCCCCTCTCTCTCTCCCTCTCTCTCTCTCTCTCTCTCTCTCTCTCTCTCTCTCTCTCTCTCTCTCTCTCTTTCTCTCCCCCTCTCCTCCCCCCGCTCCTCCTTCTCTCCGTATATATCAAGTTGTCTTTATCTGATTATGGAAGCACTGGCTACTCCGTTCTTTGCAATTCAATCGTCGTATTTCCCATCTTTCCGTCCTCTTCTCCCCTCCCTCTCCTCTCCCTCACTCTCTCCGCTCCCTCTCCCTCTCCTCTCCCACTCCCTCTCCATTCTAATTAACCGTAGTATTTTATCGGTCCTAGTCTAACAAGGACCTTTGCGATTCACTCATCAAATATGTAATATCTCATGTCAGCATTTTTTTTGTGCAAATTTTGGCATCGTTAGCACAATTTTGGCATTGGCATTGGGCATAGTTGAGCCAACAGTTCCTTATAGTTCATGGTTACCGTTTCGTTTCTGGACCATGCTCACCTTATCTACCATATTCTAAGAATTTTGTATTTACATATAGGAACGTATCGTGCTTGAGGTACATCTGAATAAACTACATAGCTCTATACCCTCTCTCTTTCCTCCCCCCTTCTCCGCCTCTCTCTCTCGCTCCTCTACCTCTCCCTCTCCCCCTATCTTTCTCCCATCTCCCCCCTCTCTCTCTCTCTCTCCCCTCCCCTTCCCTATCGCCTTCTAGAGTCTTCAAAATCATAAAACAAGCCTTGGGTATTCTGACCACAACAAGAGACGAAAGAGAACAGGAAGTGACTGCTTTGAGAAGAGATTGCGACCCGATTGTTAGTCTATTTATTCTTGTCAGAACATCCTCTCTCTCCCTGCCTCTCTCTCCCTCCCTCTCTCTCCCTCCCTCTCTCTCTCTCCCTCTCTCTCTCTCCCTCTCTCTCTCTCCTTCTCTCTCCCAATCTCTCTCTATTTCTCTTCTCTCTCTCTCTATCTCTCTCTCAATCTCTCTCCCTTTCTCTTCTCTCTCTCTCCCTCTCTCTCTCGCTCTCTCCCTCCCCCTTCCCCTCTCTCCTAACTAACTCCCTTCACTTGTTCTCCGGCTCTCATCTATCACAATATATAAGAGACATGAAGAGAGAGAGAGAGAGAGGGGGGGGGGAGAAAAAGAGAGGGAGAGATAAAGGGAGAGAGAGGGAGAGAGGGAGAGAGAGGCGGAGAGAGAGAGAAGGAGAGAGAGAGTTAGCGAGGGTGGATGAATTGAGAGGGATGAACATCTTTTCTCCCTTCTCAAGTTCTTTTTACTCATCTATCTCTTCCTCCTCTCTCAGATTTCCCGATGACTCCTTTATCCATTTCAGTCCTAATACTATACTATACTGACATGAGAGACTGAACCAGCCCGGGTTATTTATATCCAGAGGCGCTTGATTTTCGATGTTTGCTTGCTCGCATTGAATTAGAAAATCATGGTCAGCTACCGTAACTCCTACAGTAACCCAATGCAGCGAAGGATATGTGACTGTAACAACCATCATTGCTAACTTTGTCGTAGCATCGTATGCGTACTCCACCACCGTTCGCCTAATCATTTACACTTTGAATTTTGCACAGTATGATATTGGGATTAAAGTGTGATCTCGGAATTCTAGAACTATCGACCGTGACTCAGCAAGAAATGTTCGCTTGCAATTCAATCTCCTTTGAAAAGTCGCACTTGCTTTGTGTAATACAATAAACAAATCCATTGGGCATATTGACAAACCCATAAACTTGCATACTTTTCCTCTGTAGTAGGTCGTTATCGTTTGTTTCTATGTGTCGCATTTCAAGTCTCTCCCTCTGCCTCTCTCTACCTCTTCCCCTCTGCCTCTCCTTCCACCTCTCCAAGTTTCCACCTGTGCCTTGTATTCTTTCCTCTCCTAGATTTCCCAGAAGAGAAGATGATTTAAGGGTGTATTACCCCAAATCTAAGGGCAATTTGAGTGTGTATTTCTCTGTCTATTTATTCTTCTTCTCCCGTTCTACTTTCTTGTCGCTTGCTGTTGTAGAGTTCTGAACGAAATGAGATCCGATACTTTCTCTCAATAAGCACGGAGAAAAGTGCACACGACCTGTGAAATGCTATATTTAACACTTTATGTGCGAAAAATAACAGAAAAAGTGTTAAAATAACAAAAATAGTTAGAAAATAACACATACAGTGAGAAATATGACACTTCACAGGTGTTCTGTTGATCGCTTATTTCCCTATCTTTATATCACGCACGAACATTCTGCCAGACTCGCTTTGTTTGCTTTATTCCCCCCCCCCACATCCGCGTCTAGCTGCATTCTATACATATCAAGCAGACTTGCTTTGTTTTTGTTCACTTCCGATTTTTTTCCTAAAAAATATATTAATTTATTATTCCCAACTCTGGTTCTTGGAATCCTTGTTATGCGCTAAAAAATGTAAATAGGAAATTTTGAAAACTTTTTGCTGAAAAAAATAGTGATGGTTTCGCTTATAAATCTGCCAATTATTTAAATTTATTTATTTATTTATTTATTTATCCACGCCCGAAGCGCAACGGGACATGTGGTAATTTAAAAGGAAAGAACACGATATAATATTGATTCTCCAGAGGTTCGAGGGGATTACAACAGACGCAAATCGTGAATAATGGGGTGTTTTATCATTTTGACAAGAAAATATGAACTTTTCAAAGTAGAGTAAAGAAGACCCTGATACGCAAGTACTTGCATTGTTTTCGTGTGATGTTCGGGGTGCAGTACTTCGTCCCGATCTTTCAGCTCCGCCTTTTTTTCAGTTGCTTTATTTTATCAGTCAATGTTAAAATTTTACAGTTCTTTTCGTCTCTTCTTATTTCATCTCTGCTACTATCAAAGATTTTACCTTTTAATTTTGCAGCCAAATTGCAACAAACAATAGCTATTTATATTTATACATTCTTATCATTGGTCTCTATTGCATTTTTTGTCATCATAATATTGTTATTCATTTTATATCTTTCCACGAGGCATGTTATAAAATAAAACACGGAAAGCTACAAAAACACCTGGAAAACGCTTACGTTCATTCGATTAAACACTTTTATCAAGAGTAGGCTCTGATGAGCATGGGAAAACAGATTTTCTTACTCAAATCAGTCCCAGAACATTGGTGTTGATCTTCATATGCGCGTCTTACGATTCCACAATTCTTGAGTCAAAGAACATCGACAGGCAGTTTGGAGTTGCCCGAAGAAGTTCGCTTCACATGCTGCTGATTCAATTCAATTCTTTTTTCATAGTAATCTTAAACACACCCTGAGCTAACTTAAAACTATCCGATCTTTCTCGCATTCGTTGTCTAGTGGAGGGTAACATTAGCTCGGCCTTAAAGGCACCGCTGTTTAGGCTAAGGTTTCTAGTCAGCGGAATCAAAATCCCAAATTAGCACTAGGATTACTGTAACCTTTTCATTTCCTTGCAGCCTTTCCTTGATCAGTTTAGACGTCCTTATGCGATCAGAGAGAGAGAGAGAGAGGCTCACAGCGTTCTCATGACTTTCAAAGCAAGAACGACCGCTCAACATACAAACTCTCTCGAATACAATGGTCTCTCCTTTGTCTTGCTTTGGAAGAAAAATGGCTTGGACCAGAATACTGTGCTGCGCTTGTGATGCCGCGTAAGGTGAAGTTTTCCCTGGTTACGGCTATAGGTTATAGGTACAATCCGTGTCTTACGGAAAAGACTTTCCTTGTTTTGAAAAATGGAAACTGGTTGAGCTTCTGAGTTCATTTAAAGGTACATCCGAACTAGCTTTACTATCTCGTAAACAAAGACAGCGAGAGAGCGTTGCCAGAGCGGAGAGTAAAATTAGCTTGGGGCGTGAGTTTGTCTACGAATAGCACGTACTCCGTTTATCGCGCTACCATATCATTATGCCTGACAAGTGAGTCTGCGTCTATGATTTGAATTTGATCTTCTGCACTCCTTGCACCTGCCTCGAACTCGTGAAAACTGCTCTCTTTTTTTTCGGTTCAACTCTTTTTTCTTTAGCTTTTCTTGAATTTACATAGATGGCTTAAGCAATTCGCTAACAATGGTAACTTGCTAGCATGATTAATTACGGATGATCATCTTTCTCTCTCTTCCTCTCTCCTCCTCTCCTCCCTCATCTCTCTCTCCCTCTCCCTCTCCCTTTCAATCTGAGCCTCTTACTCACAAAGATATGTATTCTCAACAGGGAATTGTTCCTCTTCATCAATCAGAACGAGACTACCACCCTCGCAAGCCCTAGCCACTATATCAGTTTACTCATTTTACTCGTTTTACTTTTCGCTAGAGATGTACTGTTTCTTCTAATCTAAAATTCAGACTGGGATTCAACAGAGATCGTTGTATTTATAACTCTTATGTTTCTCGTTTTGTTCGTCGTACTTTTCGTGCTCTTATTGCAACATTTTTCTTCGAATTAACAATAAGCGGGACGCTCTGTGACTTATTTTGATCGTTAAAGCCACTCCCCAAGCTAATTTTACTCTCCGCATTGGCTATACTCACTCGTAGGAAAAAAAAGCGAGAGAGTATGGCCAGAGCGGAGTGTTTCAAATTGGCTTGGGGTGTCGCTTTAATACTTGAAAGTAATAATAAATAGAATGTACAATTAAAAGATATGCATGCACAGTAACATTACAATGTGGGAAAAATTATTAATATGGTAAGTACAGTCCCGCACGATCGCCCTCCCTATAGGGACCCTCCCTTTATAAAGGCGGGCCGCCGCGACATGATTCATGTCGCCTCATGACGCATCTTTCTGAAAGATTTTTAAAACATTTCATTAGTTGTGATCATTGCATCATCAGATTATATTAAGATCACCGTTGAAACAAATAAAATAGGTAAACTCTGGACATTGAAGGATCATGCCTGACGGGGTGCTGACCCTGCGAAATCGATTTTCTAGCGAATGTGTTTTAGAACGGTTTTTTCTCGTATTGGAAGAATTGTAATTGGAAGTATTGTAATTATTTCGCAAAATATACGAGAAAATACAAAAGAAAATGCGCAGAAAGCGTCCAAAAACTTGTTCGTGAGAAAATCGATGTCGCAGGGTCAATGAAAAGTGCGGGAAATTCAAATTTGCAGGGATTACGGTAGCACCCCGTCAGCATTATCCTTCAATAACTCTGTCAAGAGTTAGCCAATTTTATTCGTTTCAACGGTGATCTTAGTATAATCTGATGATGCAATGATCACAACTAATGAAATGTTTTAAAAAGAGAAAGATGCGACATGAGGCGACATGAATCATGTCGCGGCGGCCCGCCTTTAGGGAGGGCGATCGTGCGGGACTGTAGTATGCTTTATGGTATTTCGGCCTCTTCGCCCATATGCATCACTGTTATGTGTCAATCATAACAAACTGAAGCAATTTTTCATTGCTTGACTCACGTGCCTCTGTCGTAACGACGGAGACGTCAACGCGAGCTCTGCAGAGTGTAAATTTCGAACGGGATTTTGGCATAAATGTAATATTTGTAACATTTATTCAAGTTTTCTAGGAACGACTTTATAATAATAATAATAATTTTATTCACCATAAAATAGGCAAACGTGTGATAAACAATAAACAATAAATGAATGAATGAATCAATGTAGAAATAATTGCTCGTTAAAAACTAGTGGAGAACCGAAATTGGCGATTTTCCACCCGTTAACAAAAAGTGGAAACACGAAATTTGAATTCGCGCGCGCGCAAAGAGGTGCGGGAATTCAAATTCCGACTTCCCGATATCGCTTTTTAGCAGTTAAAATGGAAATTCAACTTCCTGCTCGCTAATTTAAAAGCTTTTAAAAGCTTATTCTGTTGTCGGGTAGCGTAAACGAGCCGCGCGCAAGAAGAAACTGTTATACCTGTATTGGAAACGAGACCCAGGTTTGGAGAAGTTTAGTCCATTTCTTGTAACATAGGATTGAAAGAAAAGTGGGTATTATTATTTGAGATCTTAATTTTTGCTCTATGTGGACATCGTGATCAATCGGAGAATAGAGACATGAGAACGCTAAGAAGAGCAAGTGAAACATATACTTTGATTCAGAAAGCATTATTGGTTTTGAATAATATTCTTGTGCCTAATTCTTTTCTGATAAAGACTGCATTAGATTTATTCTTAAAACCCTCCGCTCTGCCAACGCTCTCTCGTGCACCAAGAAAGTGAGAGAATATTGCCTGAACGGATAGACAAATTTGCTTTAAATGTCGACTGTTGCGCGCTAGAGAACAGATGAAAATGTGTTGTTGACTGCGAATTCGAATCACAGTATGCACTCACTCTCAGAATATTCATTCAAACTATTATCTGCTATTTGCTATTTTGATACGTGACATAGGAATAAATGTCCTTGATATTATGTACTATGGCAGTACGGATATTTAGTTGGCAGTGGCTTGTAACTGATTTAGCAAGTGAAATTTTCTTATTGTAACAGTTTTTTCGAATCTTACTTATTGCCACTGAAACTGTTTCTCTTTCACATTGTTTCTCCAATAATGATTTATTTTATTTTGCTTAAAGGGAGCATAACCTCACTCAATGGTCTCTTCGACGCGCAATGCTCTCTCGTTGTTAGAGAACAGAAAAATAGTGTGCGAAATGAAGAGACCATTGAGTGAGGTAACGCTCCTTTTAAAATTCGGTCGCACCCTCTTTCAAATGGACACCCGTGCTCATTTGAAAATCTTCGCTCTGGCCACACTCTCTCGCTTTCATTGTCTGCGAAAGAGTATTGCCAAGGCGGAGAGTAAAATTAGGATTTTGCATTTCAATTTCTTTCCAAAGGGGGTCACAGTGTGGTGAAGTTGAAAGAACCCACACACTTCGTTAGTGCGTGGTAATTCTAAATTCCCGCAGTATCCCCGCAACGCCCTCAATTTGATCCTAATTGATCGTGCATTATGCATAACCCTGCACT